>PVJN01052583.1:0-14048 GCA_004026805.1 Lasiurus borealis | reverse complement strand
AAAGCCAGTAGAGGCTGGTTTGATAACTTCAGGAAAAGGTCCGGCATTCACTCCATCATCAGGCATGGTGAGGCAGCAAGTTCGGATGTGAAGGCAGCTGAGGATTACCTCAAAACTTTTTCCGAACTGATAGAAGCCAAAGGATATATCCCCCAGCAAGTCTTCAACTGTGATGAGACAGGGCTTTTCTGGAAGAAGATGCTGAATAGGACTTACCTAACGGCAGAGGAGAAGGCCACAAACCCATGAAGGATAGGCTAACTCTCGCACTGTGCGCCAAATGCGAGTGGCGACTGCAAGATCAAGCCTCTGCTAATGTACCATTCGGAAAACCCCAGAGTCTTTAAGTCACATAAGATTTTAAAAGATAAACTGCAAGTTTTGTGGAGGGAAAACCCAAAGGCATGGGTCACCAGGCAGTTCTTTGTGGAGTGGGTAAACCTGGTTTTTGGCCCTTCTGTTAAGAAATATCTACAGGAAAACAACCTAACCATGCAAGCCCTCCTCGTCCTCGACAATGCTCCTGCTCACCCACCGAACCTCAAAGATGAACTCCTCGAAGAGTTCAAGTTTATGAAGGTGGTCTACCCTGCCTCCCAACACCACTCCTATCCTACAGTCCATGGATCAGGAGGTGATTTCTAATTTTAAAAAGCTGTACATCAAGCACCTGTTCCTGTGCTGCTTTGAGGTGACGAAGAACACAAACCTCACCCTTCCAGAGTTCTGGAAGAACCACTTTGACATCGTGATATGCCTCAGAATTATTGATCAGGCCTGACTGGGTGTTACAACGAGACTTTGACCTCTGCATGGAAGAAGCTGTGGCCTGAGGCCGTAGCTGAAAGGACCTTCGAAGGACTTGAACCCGAGGTGCCAGTAGAGGAGGAGATAGTGTCTCTGGGAAAATTCTTGGGCCTGGAGGTGGATGAGAGAGACGTGAATGAGCTCGTCGAGGAGCACTCTCTGGAACTCACCACGGAGGAGTTACAAGAGTTGCAGTCTCAGCAACATGCGGAGGTGCTCCAAGAAATTGGTTTCGAGGAGGAGCCAGAGGTGGAGGAGATCTCTATAAGTGAGATAAAGGGGATCTTAGGAATGTGGGAGAGGAGCTCACACTTCGTGGAAAAGAAACACCCCGAAAAAGTTGCTACTGGTCGTGCATCGGAGCTGTTCAATGAAACTTGCCTCACCCATTTCAGAAACATTCTGAAAGGGAGGAAGAGGCAAACCTCGATGGACATGTGTTTTTTTTTGTTTTTTTTTTAATCGGCCAAAAATGCAAAGACCAGTAGCAATTAAGTTCAGTGAAGATTAGTTAAGTTACATTCAGTTTAGGGATAAAGTAAGCATTAAGAGTGTAATGAGTAGGTAAATACACTTTATAAAACCAGTTTATTCCTTTACATTCTCTTTTGTTATGTTTTTATACAGTATTTGTCATTTATAAATACATTTTTCTTATTCAAAAACACGTAACAAGAACAACTGGGGTGGCATTTTGGGGGCTGGAACGGATTAATGGCATTTCAATTGATTTCAATGGGGAAATTTGCTTTGAGATACGAGCAACTTGATATATGAGCAAGGTTACAGAACGAATTAAACTCGTATCTTGAGGTACCACTGTACAGGGTTTACAGAAGACATGTGCACAGTGTGTTATGACAGGAACTGTTAATGAATCCAAGCAAATTGCGTTCTTCATCGAAACCTGAGCTCAGAATTAACTTCATCTTTCTTATGTAATCCTTTTGTAGTTCTTCAGGTGTAACATTTCCTAAAGAAAAGGCTGAAAAATTAATTTCAGAGCAAATCTGTAATATGACTAGACAAGTTAATCTTCCTTATATAGGAGAAAGTTTTGCTTTGATAGTTTTAGTCTTTTTCTATTAAAGGCAAAAAGCATGGTTTAAATGTGAATTTTTAAGCAAAATTCAGAATCTAAAATAGTAGCCAACTCACATAATACACCTTGCAAGGAAGCATCATTTTAACACAATCTGCACATACTACCACAGAATAAAAGGTAGATCCAAGAATATTGATGTGGAAATCCTGGAAGAACTCATTAATATCCCATTTCATTAGTATAAGATTTTGGGGTATATTTCCAGTTGAGTTCTATATTAAAAACAATGTCTATGGCAAACTAAATTTAGGTATATGAAAATTTTCTCATTCTGATTTAAGTATCTCTAAAAAGTAACATGGTGGAAACAAGCCCTACTTACTTACCTGAGGGAACACTAGAAGACGTGGCATCGGTAAGAAGGTGAGCATGACAACAGAAGACCCAGGACATCTGCATAGTGAGCAAGGACAGTCCCTTCATTAAAATATCTATAGGTAAAAATGTTAAATATGACAATGTTTCCTATTCTGAAACAATGGAATAAAAATTGCATTGTTCTATTCTCCAGAAATTACATCAAAGCAAGAATAAAAAACAGAGGAGAAACCAAGATGGTGGCATAGGTGAACACCTAAACTGCTGCCTCACCCAACAATTACAAAACTAAAGCTAAAAGTCAGAACGGACATCATCCAGAACCACAGGAAAGCTGGCTGAATGGAAATTCTACAACTAAAAAAAAAAAAAGAGAGAGAGAGAGAGAGGGGCTAACAGAGACTCAAAGGAGCTGCAAAAAGTTGAGGTATGGAGACAGGCACGTGGAAAGGATGGGTGGCAGAGTGCCTAGCTAGCTTCCTCTAGCAGAAGGGAGATAGAAACTCCCAATTGCATTGAACCCCAGTTCTGACTGCACTGAACCCCAGTTCCGGGTGAGACTCATACGGGGGGGGGGCGGAGAGGTTTGAACTGTCATGAAAAAGGAGGAGTGCATGAAAACTTAGGGGAGCAGGGAAAGGCAGAGGTCTGGCGGACATGCACGCCAGGGCACGCAGAGAGGATTGATTGCTGATTGTGCCGTTGGCTTTCTCTAGCAGGAGGAAGATGGAACCTCCCAACTGTGCTGAAATCCAGTTCCGAGTACACTGAATCCTAGTTTCAGGTGAGACCTTGGGGACCCAGACTCGTACAGATTCCTGGGGCACATGAAAACTCAGGGGAGCTGGAAAGGCAGAAGTCTAGAGGTGCACTAGCGCAAGTGGGTGCAGAGAGGGCTGCAGCGATTACCAAGGGACACTGAGACCCAGGGCCATGTAGGGCAGGGCTGACAGGAAGCCAAGGCTGTCTGCTCAGCCCTGATACTCCGCTCCATCCAAGCTGAACACAGCGGCTTTTGCAATTTTGCAAGTCTTGTATCATAAGGCTGACTCCAGTACAGAAGTTCTCCTGGCGTAGACACAGCTGATCCTCACAACCAATTGGTTTGGAAGTCAATTACCCCCAGTGATACCAACAACAATCAAGACTTAACTATAACAAGGCTGTACACACACTCCACAAAGGGGTGCACCAAGATAGTCCATCTTAAGTAACTGGGGAGGCAGAGCTACTGGGCCATATAGGACACCTAGCACACAAAGTTACTCTACCAACTCAGGGTAGCAGTGAAAATGTGGAAACAAAGGAACAGGTAACAGATGAAATAAATGGAGCAAAACAAATGATTGGATATAAAGTTAAAAACCATGGTTATAAAGTTTTTCAAGAATTTCCTGGAAAAGATGGATAAGTTTAGCAAGACCCTTGAGGATATGAAAAAGGATCAATTAGAGATGGAAAAGGACCAACTAGAAATTAAACATACACAGACTGAAATAAAAAATATTATGCAGAGACCTAACAGCAGACTAGAGGAACGCAAGAATCAAGGCAAAGGTTTGAAATACAAAGAAACAGAAAGCACTCAACTGGAAAAGAAAAAAGAATCCAAAAATGTCAAGATAGTGTAAGGAGTCTGGGGGAAACTTTACGTGTACCAACATCAGAATTATGGGGTTGCCAGAAGAAGAGAGAGAGCAAGATACTGAAAACCTATTTCAAGAAATAACGACTGAAAACTTCCCCCACTTGGTGAAAGAAATAGACTTGCAAGTCCAGGAAGCACACAGAACCCCAAACAAAAGGAATTCAAAGAGGACCACACCAAGACACATCATAATTAAAATCCCAAGAGTAAAAGACAAAGAGAGAATATTAAAAGCAGCAAGAGAAAAACAATTAATTACCTACAAGGTAGCACCCATATAATTGTCAGCTGATTTCTCAACAGAAACTATGTAGGCCAGACGGGAGTGGCAAGAAATATTCAAAGTGATGAATAGCAAGAACCTACAGCCAAGATTACTCTACCCAGTAAA
The DNA here is from genome assembly GCA_004026805.1 of Lasiurus borealis. Classification (NCBI taxonomy): domain Eukaryota; kingdom Metazoa; phylum Chordata; class Mammalia; order Chiroptera; family Vespertilionidae; genus Lasiurus; species Lasiurus borealis. Next base: position 9,779 of record PVJN01052583.1, on the reverse strand, counting down.
GCTATCATTCAGAATTGAAAGTTGGATAAAGAGCTTCACAGATAAGAAAAAGCTAAAGGAATTCATCAACACCAAACCAGTATTATATGAAATCCTGAAAGTTTCTCTTTAAGAAGAGGAAGAAGGAGAAAAAGGTAAAGATAAAAATTCTGAACAACAAATAACATATTTATCAACAAGTGAATCTAAAAATCAAGTGAATAAAAAATCTGATGAACAGAATAAACTGATGAATATAATAGAATCAGGGGCATAGAAAGGGAATGGACTGACAAGTATCAGAGGGAAAAGGGTAAGGTGGGTGCAGAGAGAGGTTGGACAAAAATTATACACCTATGGATGAGGACAATGGGGGTGGGGGAGGTAAGGGCAGAGGGAGTGGTGGGAAATGGGCGGATGGGAGCTATGGGGGAAAAAAGAGGAACAATTGTAATAATCTGAACAATAAAGATTTATTTTTTAAAAAGAATAAAAAAACAGCAAACTCTATTTTTATCTATTTTTAATGAAACCAGGTGCAAAAACAAAAACCAGGTGCATAACTAGTGGCTTGAATGTCCCTAGACAAGTTTTACACCAAGAAGGAGTGAAGGTAAGCTGAATAAGAAAACACACAGAAAAGACACACCATTCCACACTATTAAAAAACTTAAAGCTTCTTATCTGTTATATAAGCATGAATAAAACCTAGAAGAACTCATATGTAACCTTGAATCATAACTAAATAGAGACATTTCCTTCTAGTCTAGGCAGAGCTTTGACTCTGTCCCCTTCATATGACTCTCTTGCAAATAGATAATCCAGAAAAAACTCAAAACATTCATCTATTATGTCACAAACAGCAAAGAGCAAGAGGCTTCCAGTGTGGAGTATGCAGGAGGCAGCTAGCTGATCAATGATTCCCATCATTGATGTTTCTAACTCTCCCTCTCCCTCTCCCATCCTCTCTGAAATAAATAAAAATATACTTTTAAAATTAAAAAAAAAGAAAAAGAAATTTAGCCTAATGATTAGAGCACAGACTCAAAGCTAGACTTGTCTTGAATTCAAAACCTTATTCTGCCAATTTAACTATGAACTTCGGGCAGGGTTTGGTTCCTTTTTATTTTTAAATTAGTTTATTTATTGATTTTTTTTTTTTTTTGGTAGATGCTCCAATCATTTTAGTCACTGGCCAGAGCAAAACGTTGGGCAGGTTTCATAACCTGTCTTGAGCTTCCTTGGCTGTAATAATGGCATAATAGTAATAATACACACCTTAGAGGACTGTTGTCATAAAAAATAAAAAGTTAATAAATGCAGAGTATTTAGAATACTGACAATGTAAGTGATATAAAATATCTGCTGTTACAAGTAACAGTAATATTATGGGAACAAATACTTATACGTACTCAAGAATGTAAGGCAGTATATTATAAAGGTTAAACTTAAAAGTTCTAGACTCAACATGCCTGACCTTAAATACCACTCTTGTTATTCACTAGCTATGTGACACAATACGCTTTACCTAACTGCTGTGGCTCTTTACTTTGAAATCTGCTTTGAAAGTGTAATATGCTGAATAAATACTTTACATTCTGGTAACTCCAAAACAGGTTTTTCCTTTAATTTTGCTTGTCTTTGTTCTTCTAAGTGTAATATTGTTAATTAAGGACTGTAAATGCCTAGAAAATAAAACAAATAATTACATAATTTGTTATTTCTATATAAGTTGATGCAACAAGAACAAAAAAGAATATTTTAAGTTATTATCATTTTATAATCTTAGCAAAGGATTTTTTTTAGTCTCCTACTTGGACTTTTATCCAATCTGATCATCACAGATCTATTCTACAAACACAAAACTATAGCAACAAATACATTGAAATTTTCCCTAATTCAATATCTGTCACACAATTTAAAATTTCTGCTCTTCTCCCATTTTTGTTCTAGTTTCTAGTCCTTTTATTTCTCAATTCTTCAGCTATATCACCCATATGCAATACTCACAGCCTATCTAATAAAAGAGTAATATGCAAATTGACCATATCTCTGTCACACCCACTGACCATGCCAATCAGCCAATCAGAGAGAGTATGCAAATTAACCCAACCAAGATGGCTATGGTCACAGAGAGAGCAGGAGTCTTGGGTTGCCCCTGACAATGGAGGAAGCCAAGATTTCTGAAAACCTTGGCCCACCCAAGCCTTCGTTTAAGGCAACAAAGTTCCAATGGCTGTGTGAGCAGAAGGCTTGGCTCCACTCCAGGCTACAAAGTTTCAATTGTAGAAGATAAATAAATCCCAGATACCAGGCCCTCCGCTTGGGTAGCGGTGGGCATGGCCAGCCTGCAAACCATCACAGGCCCCTTTCCCAGGCCACCCCATGCCTCAAGGGAACACCCACACTGATCCAGGACACACTTCTGAAAATACTGAAAAGGAGGAGTGTCAATATGGGGCAAATCAGCTGGCCCCATATTGCATATGGGTGATATAGCTGAAGAATTGAGAAATAAAAGCTGGCCCCCACTTGTGCACCAGTCTCTATCCTATCTAATAAAAGAGTAATATGCAGATTGACCATCACTCCAACACACAAGATGACTGCCCCCATGTGGTCAAAAGATCCTGCCCCCATGTGGACATAAGATGGCCACCACAAGATAGCCAGCAGGGGAGGGCAGTTGGGAGGGACCAGGCCTGCAAGGGAGGATCAATTGGGCATGATCAAGCCTGTAGGGTAGGACAGTTATGGGTGACCAGGCTGGCAGAGGAGGGAAATTGGGGGTGACCAGGCCTGCAGGAAAGGGCAGTTGGAGGGGGGGGGCCCAGGCCTTCAGGGGAGGGCAGTTAGGGGTGACAAGGCCTTCAGGGAGGGCAGTTAGGGGTAACCAGGCCCACAGTGGAAGATGTTAGGGGCAAACAGGCTGGCAGGGGGCAGTCAGGCACCAATTAGGCTGGCAGGGGAATGGTAAGGCATGTCCCGTTGGACATCCCTTAAGGGGTCCCAGATTGGAGAGGGAACAGGCTGGGCTGAAGGACCCCTCCTCTGGTTCTTAATAAGCACCTATTAAGTAAAAGGAATTATACTAAATCTCATAAAAATATATACATTCAAAAAGCATTTTAGTAACATGAAATCAAGGTACAAAAATAAATTTTATAAAGTAATGAAAAAAATAAAACAATATATCAACCTAGAAGAGAGACAAATGGTGTATAGGTTCTATAATTTGACACTCCTCCTTTTCAGTATCAGAATAAAAGGAGGCATGCCAATTTATTTTTTAAAAGGTTTTTCCTAACACTGAAATATAAATACCATTTCTTAAATTAGAATTTAAATACCTGATTTGAAGGAATCAAAGAGATGGTATTACAAGCTAGGTTAGTGGCTTTTGAATATTTTTCACTAAAACCCAGAGTCAGAAACAAATTTTAGTCCACTCAGCAAACAAATAAACAAACACATACAATGGAAACAAACATTCCACAAAATACTGTGTGTGATGCACTCTGTTTTTATTCTTTAATCTTCTACTCTGTTCATTTTATTTTATAATGCTAGCTGCTCGCTTTTTAAAGTAATTTCATAACCAGCTAGAGAATCCCAAACCCTTTGTTTGAAAACCAATATTCTAGGCAAAAAGTTAAAATACATTAGCCTAACATAGTGGTCAGAAACCGCGGCTTGCAAGCCACGTGTGGCTCTTTGGCCCCTTGAGTGTGGCTCTTCCACAAAATACCACAGCCTGGGCAAGTCTATTTTGATGAAGTGGCATTAGAAGAAGTTTAAGTTTAAAAAATTTGGCTCTCAAAAGAAATTTCAATCGTTGTACTGTTAATATTTGGCTCTGTTGACTAATGAGTTTGCTGACCACTGGCTTAGTACCTTGTAAAAATGGCTGTTGCCAAACTGAATTTTATTTATGTTCTCAACTTTTACCTATATCCACCAGAAACAACTTTCTCTTATAAAACTCTTGTTGATGCCATGATACATCATTCCATCATGAAATTACTACTGTATAAAGCTATGCAAGATATGAAATTTGAGTGCATTTTAGACCCTCAGAACCTATAAAGTTTTTCCTGTCACTACTTAAATCTTTATCTCCCCAAACAAGAATCACTAGGTTCTGAGAGTCAAAGGCATAAAGTGGTAACACTTTCTGGAGACTAAAGTCAATAGCCAAATTAAATAGTAATGAAAGTGGAACTTGGTTCAAGCTGTTAACAGTTATTTGTAACTAATCAGTTATCATGAAATTACTTACCTAAGTCCTTCATCTCCCATTGTGACAGGTTGCTGAATTGTTCTATGCCACCACTCTATCAAGGAATGGTTTTAGTTTTAAAAAGGAAAGAAAAGACCACAAGTCCTTTAAATAATTCTGAATTGGAGTACCTAAAATAACATGAAATAGTTACAATTCTATAACCAAAATATCCAATCAGTATATCTATTTAGCTGAGTCGAGACAATAGCTGGAAATGGACACACTGTACCAGGCACACCCACCATCAACCTGTGACTATAATCCCTTCTCAAACATATAGGTAATCTCAAAATACAGTTTGCTCTAATTTTTTATCTCTCATTTGCCATACTAACAAATAAAAAAACGACAACAGACCCACTAAACTCAACTTTCTCCTTACCCAGAAAATGTCCTTGACTTTTTAAAAAATCTTTATTATTGAGGGTATTACAGATGTCATCCTTTTTCCCCCTCCATTACTCCCCTCCTTCCAGTTCCCATGCTGCACCAGGGCTTCACTACCCTATTGTCTATGTCTTTGGCTTACGCATATCTCTCTATATAAAAGCCAAGTGACCGTAACAACCAAAACAACTGAATGGATGACTGAACAGGCTGTGTGGAGCAAGCAGGCCAGCAGGGGGTTAGTGAAGGATGATCAAACAACTGAACAGCAGGTTGTGCGCGGTGACCAGGCTGGCAGGGGTACAGTGAGGGGCAACCAAACAACTAAACAGCAGGCTGCATGAGGTGACCAGGCTGGCAGGGGGGGAGTTGGGGGTGATCAGGCTGGCGGGGGCAGGGGGACAGAGAGGGGTGACCAGGCTGGCAGAGCGGGGCAGTTAGGGCAACCAGGCCAGCAGAGAGAGGCAGTTGGGGGCAACCAGAGTGGCAGGACAGGCAGGACAGGCTTGTGGGGGGAGGCTGTTAGGGACAGGCTGGTGGGGGGGGGGGTCGGCAGTTGGGGGTGATAAGGCTGGCAGGCAGACAGGTGAGCAGTTAGGAGCCAGTGGTCCAGGATTGTGAGAAGGATCTCTTACTGTGGTTTAGGCCCAATGCCCACTGAGCCAGACCGGTTTTGATGTACCACAGCTTTTCTAACCACTGGTCTGCTGATGCACACTTAGGCTGTTTGCAGATCTTAGCGATTGTAAATATCACTGCTATGAACATAGGGGTGCATACATTCTTTCTATGTGGCATTTCAGGATTCTTAGTATATATTCCTAGAAGTGGGATCACTGTGTCAAATGGCAGTTTCATTTTTACCTTTTTTTTTTTTTTTTTTTTTTTAGGAAATTTCACTGTTTTCCATATTGCCTGCACCTGCATTCCCACCAGCAGTGTACTTTTTCTCCACATCCTCATCAGCAATTGTTGTTTGTTGATTTATTGATAGTAGTCATTCTGGCAGGTGTAAGGTGATATCTCATTGTCATTTTAATTGGCATCTCTGACAATTAGTGACTGAATATTTTTCAAGTCTCCTGGCCAACTGTATGTCTTTTTTGGAAAAATGTCTGTTCAGGTCCTCTGCCCATTTTTTTTAAAAAAATTGGATTGTCTTCTTTTTGTTGAATTGTATAAGTACTCTATATATTTTGGATATTAACCTCTTATCAGAGGTATCATTGGCAAATATGTTCTCCCATACAGTGAGTTGCCTTTTCATTTTGATGGTTGTTTCTTTTGCTGTACAGAAACCTTTTAGTTTAATGGAGTCTCACTTATTTTTCCTTTATTTCTCTTGCCCTAGGACAGTGGTTGGCAAATCAGGGCTTGTGAAGCCACATGTAGCTTGCGTGCTGTGGTTTGCCGCTATGTTGACTAATGAGTTTGCTGACCACTGCCCTAAGGAGATATACCAGTGAAATTTCTGTGTCTGATGTTTTGCTGCCTAAGTTTTCTTCTAATATTTTTATGGTTTTGTGACTTACATTTAAAACTTTTATTCATTTTGAGCTTACTATTCTGTCTGGTTTAAATTGGTGGTCTAGTTTTATTTTATTTTTTTTTTGCATTTATCTGCCCAATTATCCCAACACCATTTATTGAAGAGACTGTCTTTACTCCATTGTATGCTCTTGCCTCCTTTATCAAATATTAATTGAGCATAATGGCTTGGGTAGATTTCTGGTTCTCTGTTCTCTCTCATTGATCTATATTCCCGTTCTTGTGCCAGTACCAGGCTGTTTTGATTACAATGGCTTTGTAGTATAACTTAATATCCAGTATTGTGATCTCTTCAACTTTCTTTTTCTTTCTCAAGATTTGTGTGGCTATTCAGGGTCTTTTTAGGTTCCATATAAAATTTTGGAGTATTTGTTCTAGATCTGTGAAATATGCTGTTGGTATTTTAAAAGAGATTGCATTGAATCTACAGATTGCTTTGGGTAGCGTGGACATTTAATGATGTTAATTCTTCCAATCCATTGCTTACTTGGTTTTTAAATCAGTAGCACTAGCAAGAAAGCAAAATCTAATATGAGTTCATATTTTCTTCCCCATCCAGACTCCAAATGGCAAGTGGAGAAATCAACATTCTAATTGAAGGGTTAAAGTGTCTAATGAATGGTCCACGATTCAAGAATAAGTCTAGCTGTCTCTAAACTGAACAAGTCAAATATTTTATTAAATGATTGCTAGGATTAATATTGGAATAGTCTTTATAGCCACTTGAAGTTTACAAAATTATTTCACTAATTCACTTAATGATACATATTTGGGAATTAATTTTTTTAAAGTGTAATGTATCAGCATCATTACCTGTAAATATGCATTTTCTGTCTGCTTATAAATAAAGTACAGCTTTAGTCTGCTAAGCATTTGGATTTCGTATGGCATGTCCTTCATCCAGGATCACTATTATGCTCTGTAATGGACTGTCACCTTTTATCTGAAATAAATGTTTCATATGAATTAAAAACATTGGAAAGTAAAATCTACTATTTGGTTTATGTAATTTGATAGGTAATATGAGTTAGTATTCTCAATATCAACTTACTATATGATAGTTATGGCTTTAAGCATTGCATACATTAAATTAATGAATATTTACAAGCTCATGAAGTATTATTACTCCTTTTTTACAGATGAGAAAATTGAAGCAAAAAGATGTGAAGTATATTGTTCAAAGTAACACAGTAGAAGGTAGAAAAGTTAACATTCTAAGCCAGGTAATCAAACCAGGCTTGATCTGCTGTGATCTTGATCCAGTACACTGAAGTACTCTGCCTCAGATTAAAATCTTATATAAGAAAAGGGTAATATGTAAATCAACAGAATGGGGGAACAACTGGTTGCTATGGCGTGCACTGACAACCAGGGGGCAGATGCTCAACGCAGGAGCAGTTCAGGAGGCATCCAATCAATGATTCTCTCTCATCATTGATGTTTCCATCTCTCTCTCCCTCTCTCTTACTCTCTGAAATAAATAAAAAATATATTTAATAATTTTAAAAGGACTGAAATTTTTAAGAAATAAGGTATTTTCAAAAACATTTTAACTTAAAAACTGGAATTATAGGCAAACAACAATTAGACTTCTACATAAATTGAAAAACACAAATTTCAGTTATGAAAAAGCTTATTTTTAAACTGAGTCAATCAAATCATTTTGAGAGGAAATAATATTCTAGAATAGTTAAAAGAAAATTCATTTACAAATTGTTATGTAGACTTAGTTTAAATTCAAATTTAAAAATTTAATGTTAAGTGCCCTACATGGAAGTATTTCTACCTTAATATCTAAAAGCCAACCATTTCTTTTGCATAATATTAAAACACAATTCCTGTTTATTTACTGTGTATTCTTAAGTCTTTAGAAAGAAAAAAAAAGGAAGAGTATGAAACTTAAATTTTAGAACACTTCAGAAACCTGAAGCATATTTCTTAAACTTTTGAAAATCTCTGAGTATCAGTATACTTACTCCATAGTCATGAGTTAAAATATTGTAAGTAGTCAAAACAATATCTTGTTTTGAAAGCAAAGCCAGAACTCTAATACGATCAGGACCATAATAAACATAAAAATTTAAGTGTACATCTGATTTTATATGTTGTCCAAACTGCTCCTAAAGAAAAATTAGGAGTATTTTAAATAATAAGTAGATTAGTATCAGGTTTAATAAGTATATGTATATATGTATATCTATATCTATATCTATATCTATCTATATCTATCTATATCTATCTATCTATCTATCTATCTATCTATCTATCTATGAAGTACAGTGGTACCTCGAGATACGAGTGCCTTAACATACAAGATTTTTGAGATACGAGCCGTCAAGCAAGCGATTTTTGCTTTGAAATACGAGCAACAGTTGAGATACGAGTAATCTCACGGAAGGGCCGGCTGCACACGACCCACCAGTTTACTAGGACTCGAGCGTCTCATAGTTTCCCACACCTCAAGGTTATGGAATGAATTAAACTCGTATCTCGAGGTACCACTGTACTGTCTTGATGTAGTCAAATCACACTACTAAAATTACATAACATCAAGTTTCCTGCAAACTAAACTAAAATAGCAACAATAATAATACTAATTATTATTTTATTGTCAGGAAAACTAGAATTGAATCTAGTAAAAGAGTAATATGCAAATTGACCATATCTCCACTACATTCACAAGCCAAGCCCACCAGTCAATCAGAGTGAGCATCCAAATTAATGCAACTAAGATGGCTACTGCCACAGAGAGAGCAGGAGGGAGGCTTGGGTTGCCCCTGGCAATGAAGGAAGCCAAGCTTTCCGCAAACCCTGGATGACCAGGCCTCCACTTAAGGCAACAATTTCAATGGCTGTGAGAGCAGAAGGCTTGGCTCCGCTCCAGGTTACAAAGTTTCAATTGTAGAAGATAAATAAATCCCAGATCCCAGGGCCTCCACTTGGGTCACCGGAGGGGGGGAGGGGGGTATGGTTGGCCTGCAAACCAACACGGGCCCTTCACCCAGGCCTGATCCAGGACACCCTTCAGGGCAAACCAGCTGGCCCACACTTGTGTACCAGGCCTCTATCCTATCTAATAAAAGAGTAATATGCAGATTGACCACCATTCCAACACATAAGATGACTGCTCCAATGTGGTCAAAAGATCCTGCCCTCATTTGGACACAAGATGGCAGGAGAGGGCAGTTGGCAGGGACCAGGCCTGCAAGGGAGAGAAGTTGTGGGCGATCAGGCCAGCAGGGGAGGGCAGTTGGGAGGGACTAGGCCTGCAAGGGAGGGTAGTTGGGGGTGACCAAGCCTGCAGGGAGGGGCTTTTATGGGGGACCCAGGACTGCAGGGGAAGGCAGTTAGGGGTGACCAGGCCCGCAGGGTAGAACAGTTAGGGGCAAACAGGCTGGCAGGGGAACAGTTAGGCATCAATCAGGCTGGCAGGCAGAAGTAGTTAGGGGCAATCAGGAAGGCAGGCAGGTGAGCAGTTGGGAGCCAGCAGTCCTGGATTGTGAGAGGCATGTTCAACTGCCGGTTGGACATTCCTCAAGGGGTCCCAGATTGGAGAGGGAGCAATCTGGGCTGAAGAACTCCC
>PVJN01052582.1:0-14050 GCA_004026805.1 Lasiurus borealis | reverse complement strand
AAAAAAAAATCACCCTCCTAAACTCTTTTTTTAGCTATCACTGTATCTTTCTCCTTTTCTTAATAGTAGTTTTGTGGTGTTTTTTTTTTTAAAGAATTCACTTTACTGGTCTTTTTCTTCATCTCCTATTTACTTGTAAACAAACCCCAATAACCAAAATTCAGCCCTCAGTTTCACCAAAACCACAGTTGGTAAGGTCTTTAATGATTTCCTAATCAACCAATCCCATGATCTCTTTGCAGTCATGATTGACCTTGACCTCAGCAGTATTTAGTATTTGGGGCACACCCTTCTTGAAAACTTCTGTGCCTTTTGGCTCCTGTGAAAGAGTCCTCCAAAGGGTTTTTCTACTTCTCCTCTGACACCTATTCCACTTTAAAAATCTAGTGTTTATACATATGATTGAGTATTATTCAGCCTTAAAAGGAAAGGGAATTCTGACATGCTACAACACAGAGGAACCTTGGAGACATTATACTAAGTACAATAAGTCCAACACAAAGAACTATTGTGTGATTTTACTTAAAGGAGATACTTAGAAGAGTCAAAGGCTTAGAGATAGAAAGTAGAATGGTAGTGTGGTGGTTGGCAGTGGTTGAGGGTAGGGAGGAATGGGAAGTTGATGGTTAATGGATACAGAGTTTCAGTTTTGCTGTTCTAGAGATGAATGGTGGTGATGATTGCACAACAATGAACTCAATGCCACAGAGTTGTACACTTAGGAATTGTTAAAATGGTATGTTTTATGTTGTGTCTATTTTACCGCAGTAAAAAAAAACCAAGACTTTTTAAAATGTTGGTAACAACAGAATTCTATTTCAAGGTTCTTTCTCCCTTCCTCCACCCCTCCTCTGTGCTTTCTCTGCATGGCCATATTATAGAGAACATTATTAGACTTTGTCTGCTAGTATTTTTGCTTTTTCAGCACTGATATCTCCCTCACTCCTAACCTCATCCCCTCACTATCCCAAGAGTTGTCAATCACTAGGCTCCACAGAGAAGTATGCCCATAACCTAGGCTGATTAATCAAGTATTTCTCTTGGGAATGACCACATGATTCAAGATGAACCAATCAAAATTCTCCCAGGGACTTTTTCGGGAGCCATTGTAAAAGAGGCACCCTCTTTCCCCCTGAAATTACTGTCTCTGAGTAATAGGGAGCTGTGAGTTGCTGGTGGCCATCTCCCTGTCATAGTGAAACTGCCTACTTAAGAATGAAGTCAACACAGGGGAAGACAAAACCCAAGAGATGGGAAAAGATCAGAGAGTTCTGACGACAGTGTTTGAACCCTTGGAGCTGATGAAACCCCAAGTATGGAACAGCACCTGGAATTTTCAGTTGCACCATCCAGTAATAAATTACCAAGAAAAGGATAACAAGAGAAGTATGGAAATATTGAGTGTGATTATATACTCACTTTTCAGGTACTGCTCTCTCAGCTTGTGCCCACACATGTAATCCTGTCTGGGAAACTAGACTATTCAGAGAATGACCAGACAAATGGCAGAATGGGGGCTCATAAAAAATAAATATACAGACATTTATGCACCTGAAGTTATACCCAAAGATTGATCTTAAATTTAAATATACTCTTTGCACTTCACCTGCAAATTACATACCAAGAATATTACTTGTAAAATCAGAAATAAATATGCAAAAAAGTTATCCTCATTACAAATTGAAAAGATAATAGATGTCATTTAGACCTATAAAAATGGCAAGGATTTTTAAAAATGGCAATCCTCAGTGTTGGAATGGACAAAGTACAATCTTCTAACACACTTGTGCAAATTGCTACAGCCTTTATGGAGAACACTTTACATATCATAATCTTTAGAAGCTAGAGTAATATCTTGAAACCCAGCAATTTTACAGCTAGGATTGCATTCTTAATGAAATATTCATGAATATACAAACTGTTTCACTTAAAAATTTGCCTCTTGCTGAAGCCGGTTTGGTTCAGTGGATAGAGCATCGGCCTGCGGACTGACATTCGATTCCGGTCAAGGGCAGGTACCTTGGTTGGGGAGTGTGGGAGGCAGCTGATCAATGTTTCTCTCTCATCGATGTTTCTAACTATCCCTCTCCCTTCCTCTCTGTAAAAAAAAAATCAATAAAATATATATTTGTTTTAAAAATTGCCTCTTAAAGTATTGTTTATTATAATAAAAATTTAGAAGCAAACTTAATAACCTAAGGTTAAATAAACCATAATACATTCCTAAAATACATTCCAAAACAATGTAGAATACAATTACGTATAATTAATTAGTTTAATAATTAAATAATGGTCTTACGATAAAGTAAAAAAAAAACAAATTGTGAAATAGTATAGTATAGTGGTCTCATTTGAGATACAGAGAGACAGGGTTTAAGGGAGAGAAAGAGAGACAGAGAGAAACTTGAAAGAAGCTCTGAATTGTTAAAGAGGGATTCTATAATCATGGGATTATAGAGAACATGAGTATTTCTTTTTTGCTGGTCTGAAAACTTTAAAACTCAATGCATTGACTGTAATTTGATTTTATAATTAAAGTGCTTTTCAAATAGTAATAATAGACTGAAATCTTTTATAACATTTTTGTGAGCTGTGGCATTGATTTACAATGGGGAGAAATGGGATGCCAAGTAGGATAAAGAAAGCTTTACATTGTAACTGCGTCTTGAAGGAGGTAGCTGTGGACACAGACATTTAAGTCAGTTTGAATATTGATTGAGTTGTGCTCGCTCAGTGATTACAGTGATTTGTGCTGAAATTCTTTTTGTTTTCTGGTTTCAGATAAGAAGTATCATTGAATTAGTCATCATGAAAGACAACTGTCATTATTTTGGGATATGCTGTTTATTCCACAGCATTCTTTCTGAAGTGAATGCTCAGGGTTATAAATGTCTGGTGGTTTATTAACTTTGAAAAAAAAACACAAGTAGATTATATACACACACGCAAATAAATACAATAATAATAAAAGTGTAATGTGCCAACCAGATGACCTTCTGGATGAAGCTGTGGCCGCGGGGGCTGAAGCAGAGGCAGCCACGGTGGCAGCAGGGAACGAGCCCCTTGCACAAATTTTGTGCATCTGGCCTCTAGTTGGTAATATTAATGTGAAGTTATGTAAAGATAGGAATATGAGTATGGTTGTAAGAGTAAGACCAAATTGCTGTTAGGTCTCATTTCCAGGTTATTCAACATTCAAGAATAAAGACCTTTACAACTAGATACTAAAAATACCCTGAAATATACAAGAAAGAGGCTTAAGTTTTTGCTCTGCCTACCAATGCCATCCTGCCATCCCTCCATTATTGGGGCACTTATTAATCACAGGCTCAGTTTCTAATTAATTCAGAGTCTAGACCAAGATCATTTTCTACTGAGAGCTTCTTGAAAGCAGAGTCTGTGATCCCTCTTTTAGCATTTAACGCATTTTTAGTTCATAGCAATTTCTCAATAAAGTATATTTCATGAACTGATTGGCTTGATTAATAAAATAATAATAATAAGTAGACTTAAAATGTAAAGAAACCCACTGCTTCTGACAAAGATCACTCTTTAATTCCTTCTCCAAGGAGAGCACAAACCAACCCAATTGTGCCAGTAATGATACTTCATAGCAATGCTAAAGATGAATATTCAGAACTTTTATTGGATAAGAAGTCTGCTTTTATCAAGATAAGTAGAGATCAAAGATGGTTAAAATTTAAGTCAAAGATACTTAGACTTTTAAATAAATGATTAAGTGGTGATGTGACTGTCCCATGTGAGGTTTATTTTAATTTAGTATTTTTAAATGCATAGAGACATCTCATAGTGTTTGATTCCAGGAATTGGTGTTATTCTGATACAACAAACTTCCCATAATAAGCATGCATTTAATCACAGACAAGAAACCAAGATATGTTTAAAAGAATGGCTACAAATGAAATTGTAATAATAAGTTTCTGTTTCCCAAATTACACATTAAAGTACAGATCATTTTAAATACATAGATATAGATAGATAGATAACTTTTCAGGGAAAGCAATGATTAATTTCTCTTTTCTCTGTCTTTTATGATTTGTCTTCAGTCTAAAAATATACATGTAATCATTCTGTTTAAAGCAGTAAGTTGACATAGTAAAGCTCACAGGACAAATATCCTGTGATCAAAATGATCCAGTGAAAGCAATGTGATTTCTAGAGTACCTCAAAAACCTTTTTTTGACCTACTTAAAAAGGAAGTTTTATTTGCTAAGAATGCAAAACCCAAGAACACAGAGGTTCTTCAATCCAGGGGTTTGAATAAATTTCATATGAGTTATAATTTCATACTCATAACCAGGGGTCTATGTGAGAAGATACAACTCACAAAGTAAATAAATGGAAAGAGTGATGTCTTTTCTAAGCTGCCATTTGCAGAGAATAAGTGCTTCGTTATATTGTCCTAGAAGGGGAGCAAAGGCTGTTCCTTGACTTTAAGCATCACCCACGGTTTCAGAGAGGCTCAGGGGCCTCAGCCAACACTGGAAGAGCTTCTGGTAGTAGTTTATCACCCAAACTGCAGCACAGGGAAGAAGGCTATGCTTCTTTGGCCTCTTTCTTCCTCTGGCTTAAATAAAAAACTAATCTTTCCTCATAACTGTGGAAGTTGCTAATTTGCCTCCTGAAAAAATTATATATTATCTCAACACCCCCACCGCAAAGGATAAATAGTGAAGTAGTTAAACATTAAGGCTTATTTCAATTTCCTGAGGATGTGGACAAGGTAAAAAGTCCTCATACATCAGATAAGATGTCTTGCCTGTGGTTTCAATTCCCACAATTTAGGGCAAGTTTAGCATTGTTGTTATCAGTTTAAGGCATACATTTGCCAACCTTATTCTTTGACCCCAAAATATACTACTTCCTTTTCAACTACTTTTCTTCCTCAGTTTACCTCTATCATCTCCCATATTTCTTCTCTATCTTAAAAAATATATATTTTTTATTGATTTTTTTTTAAAGAGGGAGGAAGGGGGAGAGAGAAAGAAACATTAATGTAAGAGTGGATCGATCTACTGCCTACCCACCTAAGCATGTGTCCCTGACCAGGAATCAAACCAGCAACATTTTGGTGCATGGGATGATGCCTAACCAAATGAGCTACACCAGCCAAGGCTTCTTCTTTTTTTGTTTTTTTGAAACTCTTGCAAGATTAGGTAACCAGAATTAAATAGGACAATGACCTTATTTTAGATCTCCTGCTTTTCAGTTATTCATTCTAGGGTCCAGGTGGTCTGGCTCTTACTAGGTAAGGTCTGGAGGTGAAGAAGGAAGAACTCAGATTTGACTCTTGTAAGTGTAGAGGAAGAAAACATAGCACATACCCAAAGCCCTCTACCTTCACTGAAAATGGACCTAGATGTCATCTATATATATAAAAGCCAAGTGACTGGAACAACTAGAATGACTAGTCGCTATGACTCCCACAGCCCTAATCCCCTGCCAACCCTGATCGGCCCTGATCGGCCCTGATCAGGGAAGGCTGGCCGGACCCACCCATGTATGAATTCATGCAACAGGCCTCTAATAGGGAATAAATATCTGGGTTAAAACATGCTGAACTTATTGATCTATGTTTCACAATAATACAATGAAGAATCCTATGTAATAAAAGAGTAATATGCAAATTGACTGTCATTCCAACACACAAGATGGCTACCCCCATGTGGTCAAAGATCCTTCCCCCATGTGGACACAAGATGGCCACCACAAGATGGCCTGCAGGGGAGGGCAGTTGGGAGGGACCAGGCATGCAAGGGAGGGCAGTTGTGGGTGATCAGGCCAGCAGAGGAGGACAGTTAGAGGTGAGTAGGCTGGCAGAGGAGGGAAGTTGGGAGTAACTAGGGAAAGGCAGTTGGAGGGGGGATCCAGGCCTGCAGGGGAGAGCAGTTGTGGGGGGCTCGTGGAATCAGGCCTGCAGGAGAGGGAAGTTAGGCATCAATCAGGTTAGGGGGTGAACAGACTGGTGGGCAGAAGCAGTTAGCAGCAATCAGGAAGGCAGGCAGGTGAACAGTTGGGAGCCAGCAGTCCTGGTAGGATCAGGCCTAGATGGGCATTGGGACATCCCTCTAGGGATCCCAGATTGGAGAGAGTGAAGGCTGGGCTGAAGGACACTCACCCTTGTGCACAAATTTCATGCATTGAGCCTCTAGTTAAGTATATAATTATGCAAATGTGCCCATAGTACTCTAATGATTTAAACATCTTCAGAATGATTACACACAAATTGAATTTAGCAAATATGTTAAAGATTAATGATATATTTTTCTTAATAATTAAAGTAATAAACAATGATTCACAATTGGAGCAGTGGGATTAGAAGCAGAGAATTGTATCAGAATCTTCCATTTTTTGTCCAAAGAATTTTTTTTAAGGGCTTAGGCACATTGGTTGTACTTTAAAATGCTTTAAAATAAATTATTAAAATTAAGGACTCCACAGTCAGTATAATTTGCCTCATTTTACAGATACGGAATTGAGGCTTGGATTCATCAAGCAACTTGCCCAAAGTCACACAGCTGGTAAGGCGTATAGCAGGAACACAAAGCTAATTTTGCAACTGTTTTTCTTCCTAAATCTTAGCTTCAAAATTTTACAGTAGGATCTGCTTCAAAGTTGATGATTTAATTTTGGAAAAATAAAAATAAACATAAGAGAAAAAAGATGTAAAAAACACTTAACACCTGAGTTTGTTGCCTTTCATGTATGCTGTATTTGACCAGGTAACTTTTGAAAATTGTTTTTTTTTTTTTTGGAGTCATTAGTAACATGGTAACATATATAGAGTTCACATTAAAAATTCATATTTCAGTCTTCTTCTAAAGCAGTGGTTCTCAACCTGTGAGTCGCGACCCCTTTGGGGGTCAAACAACACTTTCACAGGGGTTGCCTAAGACCGTCAGAAAACACAGGTATTTACATTATAATTTATAACAATAGCAAAATTACAGTTATGAAGTATGGTTGGGGGTCACCACAACGTGAGGAACTGTATTAAAGAGTTGCGGCATTAGAAAGGTTGAGAACCACTGTTCTAAAGAGTCAAAAACTCTAGAAATATTGAGCCCTCACAAATGCTGGAGCTGGGCAGTGGCTGTCCCCAGTAGACCATATCTCTGCACAGATCCCACCAGCTCTTGTAACTCATATTTTTCATCAACTTGGCCCTTAGAGACATTTAAGTTTGCAATTCCTATATTAAACTGATATAAGAAGTAAACTATATCAATTTGCCTCTATTTTTAAACAAGTTGGTGATTACCAGTAAAAGTTAGACAAACTTTTTTTGGACTATGAATGCACCCCACACACTTACATCCAGAAGAAATGTCTTTTCCACATATCAGTGTCTCTTGAAAATATCCGGGACATTCAGCCGTGCAATGTATGGAGGCATGTGGTTGCAGAAAGTTGTCATACCGAAGCTTAGCTGTCGTTTTATTAATCCTTGTGATTTTCAATCCTTCTTTGATGTTATTTTTATAAAAATAAAATTTCCTTGGTTGACAGTTCTTAATTGCTGCTTGGCAATATATGGAGATATTCATACCCATCTTAAAAATTGTAGCTGGTTCTACCCAAATGTGGCCAGAGCAGTTTATATTTGTAATTCCTGGAAATAAGTAGATTAAAATAATAAATTCCATATAAAACATTAAAGCAGGAGATAAGTATCAGCCTTTAAGCTTCTCTGTCTAAAGAGGAAATATAATTAGCTCTTTTATTTTAAAGCAGAGAACCAAGGCATTACGAGGCTACACCTTTTTTGAAAGGTAAGATTAGATAAAACACTTGGCACTACAGAACCAAAATCCCAATTAATCTATCAGTCTTTATTATTTTTTAGATAAAGACTACTTTTACCAGAAAATTCAGAGTTTAATGAATAAAACCATACTGTTACTTATGGCAGAAATCTATTGCTTGGTAACCACTTAAAATTCGTTCTTAATTTAATAATATGGGAAATGTTTGGAATTATTTTAAGTTAAACAGAACATTGCAAAACAACACATGTAACTATAATATACATTCATGTTAGAAAGAAATAGATGGATTAATTAAAGAGAAATACACTGATATTAACAATGAATTATTAAGTCAATATTTTTTAATACATAGGAAACAACATGGAATGCATAAGAATAGATCAGAAAAATACTTTAACTTCTCTTTTTAATAGGGTTCTTGGATTTGTCAAGAGAAATGTTAATCATGGTATATATATTATTTTTAATTCAGGAAAGCTATTTTAAAAAGGTAACAAAATTCTAGTAGAAAACATGGAAAAAATAATCTGGATTATATTAAAAATGTTCATAGAAGATTGAAAAATAATCTCTATACATAAAAGGCTAAGTATCTATCCATCTGACTGGTTGTTGTGATGTGTATTGACCACCAGGGGGCAGATGCTCAATGCAGGAGTTACCATGAAGTATACTGGCCATTTAAAAATAAACAGCATCCTGGTCCTGGCGCCAACAAACCAATACTCGGCTTTCCCCAAGTGGGACACAGGCCCTGCCACCACCCCAGTGTGACACCCCATCAAATCACAGCTAATGCTGCCAAGATCCCATGGAGCAAAATGCAGCCCATAGCCCAGCCCAGCCTGGAAACAGTCTCTGTGGGCGTCGGATAATGGCATTTCATAGCAACACCTGGCTTTCTCTTCCTAGCAATTAGCCTCCTTGGAGTTTCTTCAGCCCAGGAACCCAACTTGCTTTATAGCCAGATGCAAACATTTTACAACTTAACCAAATGTTTGTGAAGCATTTTCACATTCCTCATCTCATTTGCACCTCACATAAGTCCTGGAGTAGGTAGATAGGAGACTCAGTGGAATTCTATTTTCTTTTCATTAGCTGGAAAATGGAGATTTAGAAAGTTTAGAAACTTGACCCAACTGAAAAGAAGTAAGAAATGGTGGAACTTGAAAATGACATCATGTTTTCTCACTGCACAGAATATAGCCAAATACTGCTGCAGTTAAATATTTTATCCTTTGTTCTCCCTGCGTGATCTATAATAATAATCTGCTTCATGTTGGTATTTACTGCTCTGTTACTGATAATTACCTGAAAGAGAATTTAGGGTGCTTCACTGGGCTGGAAAATGTTCTTCTAGTTCAGAAAGCAGGTCTAATTAAGCAAGTTTATCTCTATATTAGAGGCCTGGTGCACAAAATTCATGCACAGGGGTGGTGTCCCTCAGCCCAACCTGTACCCTCTCCAATATGGGACCCCTACTGGAATCAGAAATAAACAGGAAATCGAACATCCCTCTCACAATTCAGGACTGCTGGATCCCAACTGCTCGCTGCCTGTCTTCCTGATTGTCCCTAACCACTTCTGCCTGCCAACCTGTTTGCCCCTCACTGCTCTCCCCTGCAGGCCTAGTCACCCCTAACTGCCCTCTCCTGCAGGCCTGTCCCCCGCCCCCCAACTATCATCCCTGCAGGCCTGGGTTGCCCCCAACTTCCCTCTTCTGCTGGCCTGGTCACCTCCAACTGCTCTCCCCTGCTGGACTGATCACCCACAACTGCCCTCTCCTGCTGGCCATCTTGTGGGGGCCATCTTGTGTCCACATGGGGGAAGCCATCTTTAACCACATGGGGGCAGCCATCTTGTGTGTGGGAGTGATAGCCAATTTGCATATTACTTTTTTATTAGATAGAATATAAAAGGTTAAGTTGACTTGCACATGTGCAACATATATAGAGCTCTCACTGGCATCAATCACATGCATGTGTTTTGATTTGTCATTGTTGATCATGAATTTGGTTGACACTTATATAAAAAGGGTGAAGAGTGATATCAAAATATTTTTTCTAATTAATTTTCTTTCAATGTGCACAAATCTATGCACGGGGATAGCAGCATATAAAATAATATCTGATGGACAGCTGAAAGGTCTCTTATTTCTCTATGCTCTGTATTAATCACTTGAATGATAAACAGAAGTCCTAGTTATCATTTGCATTTTTCAAGAAGCCAGAAAAAGTAACTGGTGGCTTATTTCCCCCAAATCTTCTTGGATGATGTTGGGCTGACTCTGTAAATATCCAAAATCCTGCTGGAGGGATGAGGAGGCTACCTCTATATCTCTAATATAATTGTGTCCCAGCCCGTAGAACACAGTTTTGCACTTGCCACTACGCTGAGTAACTTGCACCATCTGCAAAGTTTTCTTCAAGGCATAGAACCCTGCCTTGGTATTGCTTGTCACCCAGTAAATGAGTCCTTGCCATCCACCTTCAGGATACCATTGCCTCCAATAAAAACTCCTAAACACAGTTGGCTCTCCTGTCTGAACTTCTGAGGATCCTCTTCCTGGATTCCTCAAAGCTGCTTATGTCTGTCCTAGTGCCAGACGTATGTGTAAACTGTAGGAAAGGAATAAATAATAGCACTCAATACTGCTGCACAGAGTTGTTGTTGTGAGGGGTAAAAGGCTTAGCACAGTGTGCCTGACACAGAATAATCCTCAACAAATGGTCTGTGGAATTGAATTCAATTCAGAATGTTTGATGGATTTTCAAAGAACAGTTATAATAGTTCATAGATAGAACATGCCAACTAGAAATAATAAGCTCCTTATCAGAAATGTTTATATATGAGTTAAAGGTGGTTCCATTAGGGATAGGTACTTGAGAAAGGAATCCTGCCTTAGGAAGGAGGGAGCTTTTTTTTATTTCATTCCACATAATTTTTATGCTCATATAATTTTTCTTAACATAATAACTTGATTCTTCAGAGATCCTAGCATACATGACACCTTGGAAATATTAGACATTCAATATTTTATTTGAATAAAAGGTAACAATAAGCATTCAAAATACTATACCTCCATGACACCAGTTGAAGAATGCGTAAAGAGCTATTATCACATCCCACTGAAATGTGACCTGATTCATGTCTGAAAGCAGGGGAAAGCTCTTTGTTCCTCTCTAGGAGAAAAATACAAAAAAGCTTAAATTTTAGTATTTTAATAAAATGATAAAATGCATCACAGTTTTTCCTAGCAGTTATTACTCTCTTTGATAAGAATCTGATAAGGAAGAAGGGAGAGATGGAAGAAAGGAGGGATGGAAGAAAGAGAGGAGGCAAATGGACATAGTAAAAAGTCACAGTGTGTGAAGAGGTATAATAAGAGTAAAGCAAAAGAATGCCGTTTAACACCCTTCAAAAATCACTATGAATTAGCTCAGTAGGACTATTTGATCCTGGATATAATACAGTTCTTCTTATCTAGTCTCTCTCATCATAAATCTCTTTCTGTTTTAAATTCTGATGATGAACTTTCCTCCTGACCAGGTTATGCATGTAACAAGCTCCAGGAATATTAGTATTTGATGAGTAAAACTTAGGAAAAGCCAAAAATCTCAATCTCCAGAGAAAAGGCATCTAAAATGAAGAAGAGACAAATTCATATGTGTTGTCACCAGTAAAATTTACAGAAAGTTCATTCATCTCTGGAGAGCTCAAAAGAAACATAATATAGAAATTGCCATGAGTTTACCACTGGAGTTACATTATTCAATCAGTTTCTTACATTATTAATAATTCAGTTATTTAATAATCAACATTATTCACTTATTTTATTTGTTCAATTAAACCTTGAGCCTTTAATATACAACAACTCATCAAATAACATGAAATATCTAATAACATTTTCAAAAACTGAGGTTCTCATAACTCATGAACTACAGAACTACTCTTGTTAACAATAGTAGGTGTCATCTTTATAAAGAATAGTGAAAACAAGCCCTAAAATATTTCAGAAGTTAACTACTCACCTACTAGACTATGCACAATAAATAGTAAGGTGATTGATGTCAGACAATATTATAGATTCAACTACCATCTGTAACCACTGTATAAAATACCACAAGAACTTATAAGAGAAAATAATTTTGCCCATGTATTTTCAACAGGAAATACAGTTCTTTTAAAATATTTGGATGTTCGTTTTATCTTTACCTTTCAGTCTGTTTGAAGCACATAATTTCACTTCAGAGCCAGGCGTCACTTCTTCTTTCCCCGCCGCCTGCCTGTCAATGATCACTTCAGATTCTCAGCTTTGAAGCAAGTGGAAATGTCAGCAAAGCCCTGACCTACATCTCAGATTCTTGAAGAGGAACTCAAAGTGTCCAACTCAAAATGACTGGCTCTCATGTCACTATTTGGAAAAACCCAGATTTTTGAAAGTGCACTGCTTTGTCAGTACTTTCTGTTTTCTCTGCTTAATTTAGAATTACCTATCTCATCCGAACAGTAGAACACATATACAGTCTCTGTCAAAAATCTTTGACACCAAACACGATGCTTAATTTTAATTTGCAACAACATTGATATTAATTATAAATTTGTTAAGAAAAATTTTAAATGCTACTGTTGATCATTAATTTATTTTTTAAATACTTATTGTTGAAAGTATTACATATGACATCCTTTTCCCCCATTGACTCCTTCTAGCCTGTCCCCAACCCCACCTCAGGCTTTCACTATCCTATTGTCTGTGTTCATAGGTTTCATATATATATATACAAGTTCTTTTATTGATCACTACCCACTCTCCCCTGCCTTCCCTCTGAGATTTATCAGTCTGTTCCATGCTTCTATGTCTCTGGATCTATTTTGTTGATCAGTTTATTTTGTTCATTAGATTCCACATATGAGTAAGATTATGTGATACTTGTCTTTCTCTGACTGGCTTATTTTACTCAGCACAATACTCTCCAGGCCCCTCCATGCTGTTTCAAAGGGTAAGAGATCCCTCTTTTTCATTGCTGCATAGTATTTCAGACCATTAATTTATTTAACAATCATTTTTAGTAGTACTTTGTGCCAGATATTGTTCTGGGCATTAAAAGTATAATGGTTATTGATTATAAAACAGCTCCTTTGTTGTATTGTGCACAGTAATTAAATCAGAGATCAGTTGTTCTAAACTATGGTTCACAGTTTAGCAGGATTCTACAAGGTAGTAATGAATTTACCAAATATTTGGTTGGCTTATAGTAGGCATCACTGGGGGCCTTTCCTGGTATGCCTTTTATTCCTGCTTCCTCAACTTGTTCTACATGCACATCCTTACACTTTATACACTTCTTTATATTTGTAAATGATTAATTTTACTTGTTTCCTCTACTGCAAACTTCTTGAAGTCAGAAACTCTACACTATCTTTATAATTTTTAAATCTTTAGTAACTCACACATTAGAATACTCTAGCATTGAGGAATACTTAACTGATTCCTATGCTTAGATTCATTCCAGATCATGCAGTCTGAATTTCTGTGGGTAGAGACTGGGCATTGACATTTTTTAAAGCCCTCCTCTCTCAGGTGATAGAATAAGCAGAGTTGAGAATCACTAGAATATACAACAAATAAAATTACTATTTTTAAAGACCACACAGAAGAAATGTATATCAACTGAGTTTAAATAATCTATAACAATCTTCCAACCTGTGAAGGTGAGTGTGTAGGAAAACATTTCACAAGAACAAAATTTGCAAGTAATATAAATGTTATGGGACGGGCAAGCATTTCTCCAGGTTCAGAGGAATAAGATTTGAGCTGGAAAATTAGGTCAATGGCAGATTGTCATAGGCCTTGTATTCCTGCTAAGTAGTTTAACTTTTATCTTTTTTTTTTAAATTAAATCTTTATTATTCAGATTATTACATTTGTTTCTCTTTTTTTCCCCTCCATAGCATCCCTCCACCCAACTCCCACCCTCCCTCTGCCCTTAGCTCCCTCCCATTGATCTCATCCATAGGTGTATGATTTTTGTCCAGTCTCTCCCTGTACACCCTTCACCCTTTTCCCCCTAAGAATTAACAGTCCACTCCCTTTCTGTGCTCCTGAATCTATTATATTCACCAGTTTATTCTGTTGATCAAATTTTTAATTCACTTAATTTTTAGATTCACTTGTTGATAGCTATGTATTTGTTCATAATTTTTTGTCTTTTACCTCTTTCTTCTTCCTCTTCTAGAAGAGTACCCTTCAGCATTTCATA
>PVJN01052581.1:0-14048 GCA_004026805.1 Lasiurus borealis | reverse complement strand
CTTCTTCAGCAGCATATTTTAATAGAGTACTTGGGTAACAACTCTATACATTTCATTAGGAATTTTATTGTGAAAGCCCCACAGCTGAGATGGTATGAGATAGACAGGGAGTTACCCACTCACAGTTGCTCTGAGCCTCCTAGTTATTCTTTAGAATGTAATTGGACAGGCAGTGCAGAATGAAAATCTGGTCACATTCAGAGCACTCATTCAGGGCTGTCAGCACCTTACTAATGTTCTGTGAGCTCAGATTGAATAAATTGCTGTTTGGGTGTGATTCACTGAGTTCAGATAACATTGCTACAGCATTAGCCACCCTTGAATTTGAATCTGCTATGAGATCCTGCAGAGAATTCATAAATCCCCAATATTCCAGCATTTGAATGTTGATGCCATAGCATGTTGCCAGGTAGATTGCTATAGGTTTCTGAACACAGGTTTCTTTATCCTTCAAGAACTTGTGAAGAGACTCACAGAGATATTCTATAATCTTGTCCACCTGATGAAGTCCATGGTTCTGACTGCCAAAACCTGAGTTAGAGGATTGGGATCTTCATAAAGCTATAGACATTCAAGTTGACCATGTCTGCCTGCCTGCTGGCATAGATCACCAAATAGAGACACACAAGTTTCTTTAGTTCCAGGTTGTCACTCTACATATGGTTCACTATATCTGGAAAGAGAGTGCTAATATCCTTATCCACAATCATAGCAGCAATTACTTTCTTCACAGTATCTTCCCTCTTCCCTTTCATTGTTGAGTTAAGGCTTTAATTCAAAGATTTATCATTTTTTATTGGTTATGAAGTACTTGGAGATAGTGATGGAGTTGTCCCTACACTAGAGGCAAGGGCCAGGTGGCAGCAGCAGCCAGAGAACGCAGCCTCAGTGAAGTAATGGTTTAGTGACCTTTACTTTCCCGTCAAGACCTTGAAGCATCAAAGAAGAGTGAGAAGAAAAACCCAACACAAGTATCAACCTTTTTTAAGTCCATGTTTAGTCTTGAAAATTCATGTGGATTTTACTTTGACTCCATGATATGCATATTCTATACGTAGAGAATTTTATTTTCAATAAATAAATAGCTCTCCAACAAGATGTATTATTCTTCACCATGCTGTGTCGTATGCTTTGCATGCTCAGTATTCATTCCAAGAGTTTCATTTTCCATAGTTGGAAGGGAAACTCAGTTGAGATAGCACTCAGAGAGCTTCCAAAGTTTAAGGTATTCAATTTGACTACAAGTCAAATGTGCTTATCTGAGAGGAATCAAGAGTCCATTGTTGCCATCTGAATATGGGCTATATTATTGTTTTAATTGGGAAGCAAACAAACGTTTTTCTGAAAAGTATCCATGCCATCATGATTATAAAAACTGAGTTGAAGTTTAAATAAAACATTATCTGTAATATTTTGACCTCTTTCTGCATGGGGCTGGCAGTCCCACTTACTTGTCTTTTATCCCCTTTTATACTCCTCTAAAAAATTCTCTTCTGATCCTGGATGGAAAAAAGTTCTCAGCTAAAATGAGTTTATTTTGTTTCTGAGTTTTGACGGAGATGTCTACTTGTGTTTATTGTTTCTAAAATTTTGGCAGGATAAAGAAAAGCATTTTTGCTTTTAAAAATCACAGGGGAATATTTAAATTAATAAAAAATAAAATGAGAGCAACTTTAGGCCATTCTTTTGAAGCAAGTAGGCAATTCAGAGTCATAAAGCGGCAGGGTTTCAAAGAACCATTGCCTAAAACAGCTTCCTTCTACCAAGTCAAGACTAAATTTAATTGAAACAAATCCATTTAGTCCAACAGACTTAAAATATTTTCCTTTTTCTTTTTATCCAAATCCCTGTACATTAATATATCCTCCCCAAATATACTGCTAATCATATCTACTACCTCTGCCTTATTTCTAATATTTTTCTGTCACTTATTTAACCTGCAAAATGGTACAAGTAAATCTGAATGCATTACCTTTAACCAAAAATATGTACACACTATCATATATTCAAATTTATACACAAACACAAACGCATACACACACATCTTTGCCTTGGGAAGTTTGACACAGAATTCCATGCAAAAAAGCAGGCAGACTTTGCAGAAGACTACCATATTTTTAAGCTTTAAAAATTATGTGTGATATACCCTGGCCAGTGTGGCTCAGTTGGTTGGCATGTCATCCAGTATTCTGAAGGTTTCATGGGTTTGATACCTGGTCAGGCCACATACCTGAGTTGACTCAGTTGGGGCACGTAATGGGAAGCAACCAGTTCATTTCTCTCTCACATTAATGTCTCCTTCTCTCTTCTCTTCTTTTCTCTTCTCTTCTCTCTCTTCTCTTCTTTTCTCTTCTCTTCTCTCTCTGTACTTCTCTTTATCTCTCTTCTCATCTCTTCTGTTCAGGAAAACTTGATCTGTAAACCCAACTGTGATCTGTAAATTTAATCTACCTATATTTTATATTAGAAGTGTCAACTGGAGAACTAATATTTCAACAGATAAAAAACTCTTTTGGCCTTCCCTTAACATGTTATAAGGTCCTTAATAGAAGGAGTTGACATAAGTAGGTCAAAGAAAATTTCCTAGAGAAAATGAACTGAAAGTAGTTTGGGTAAAAATATCTAATTAAGAAGGGGAAAAAGAGCATTCCAATCAAAAGGAATAATATATGGAAAGGGTGAGTATGAAGGACTGGAAGAAAGTTCCTGGTAATGGAAGAGAGAAATTAGGGAAGACTGATATAGAGAAGAAACAAGAGAGCAGTGTATAAAGTTTGCCTTATTCAGGTTGCCATAGTCAGAATTCTATCATCTTTCTTAAGAACAATGTGTATAATTAAAGGGTATATAAGCATAAAGGGAATGTGATCAGAAATATATTTTGACATATTACTCTGCAATGGAGAATAAGTTAAAGAAAAATTTAGAGATTACTGGGAGATTAATCTGTAGGGTATTGAGAATTCTATAACAATAAGTATAGCAGGGAGTGTTGTGCTAGCACTGCACATGCAAAAAATGAATAATCTGGGGAAAATTTATGAAATATGATTGGCAGGACTTGGTGATGTTTAAATGTGGAAGGTGAAAAAGAACACCATGTCCAATATGACTACTAAGTTCCTTGCTAAAAAAATCTACAGTGCCATTCACAGAGACAAGGAAGGCTGAAAGAAAAAAAAAATAGAAATGAGAGAGAATATCATGAATTTACTTTTTATATATTATGCATTGGAGGTGCTTTTGAAATTTCCAAGAATGGATATTAAAGAAGGGTAAGTGCATCTGTTATCTCTGTGTAACTAGCTAGTAATAGTAGAAGTCATATAGGTGTATAGACATCAGAAGTGAGAAATGAGAGATTCTATAACTAAGCTTAAGCAATTTCAATATTCATTGGCTCACTTTGATCAACCTGAGGTAGGAAGAAAATCAAAGGGCATAATTGCAAGAAATTCAAATAATGAGTATGTCTCAATGTAAGAGAGTGGAAAATAGTGCTAAATGTTACGTAAGCAGACTAGGAAGCATATACAAAACTGTTCTTTGACTTGTATGTATATACGCAAAACCCACTGGCACATGGTGTGATAAAGGTGAGGGGTAGGTGAGGGCTAGACGGGATCAATAGGGGAAAAGGTATCTGTAATACTTTCCAAGAAGATGACTGTGGTTCTTATCAGGAGCTGTTTGGTAGAGACAATGTACTAATGCCAAATCAGGATTTGAGGATTGAGAGATAATAAATGAAGGCAGCAATTATAAACATATCTTTTGAGAAAAATTATATTAGAATTCTATGGCTCTACATGTTGGTGAAATGATACCAAAATTCACACCCATACCAGAAACATGAACATTAATCTAGATTCATACATCTACTTTACTTTCTACTACCTGTTTGCTTTAAAATCTGCAAAATTCTGTCCTTGAAGACTTACATAGCAAGCAGCAGCACAGGCTAAAAAGAATATAAGCCATGGATTTGAATCCCAGATCTATCTATTACTACCTATAAACTTTGAATAAGCTGCTTAGCCTCTCTAAGCCTTTATTATCTCATTACTAGAGGCCTAGTTCACAGATTCATGTACTGGTGGGGTCCCTCAGCCTGGCCTGAGGGGATGGGGCAGAAACCAGTAGTCCGACATGCCCCTAGAGGTTATGGAGTGTGACAAGGCACTTCACAAAGTTGCTATCGCTTTGCAGCTCCTGTGTTGAGCATATGGTAGTCAGTGCGGGTCATAACCACCAGACTATCATCCAGTCGCTCAGGCTTTTATTTTATAGATAACACATTACTAAAAAAAAAATCTCTCACATGGAGCTGGTTAGGAATTAGAAAGATTATATATATGAAATATCAAGTAAAATGCTTAGTACACATAA
Source organism: Lasiurus borealis (assembly GCA_004026805.1). Lineage (NCBI taxonomy): Eukaryota > Metazoa > Chordata > Mammalia > Chiroptera > Vespertilionidae > Lasiurus > Lasiurus borealis. The sequence goes on along the minus strand of PVJN01052581.1, from coordinate 9,659 downwards.
AATATAATTAAATTATAACCCTTTTAATCATTACAATTAAACATCTTTTCTCTAAGTTTCCTTTTCACATCAATACTTCTGTTTTGGTTTTGATCAATGTTTGATGGTTTACTTCAGTTGTCCCTTAATTACCCTTTATTTAACACATCTTCTAGATTGTTGCCAGTGCAAACTTTTTAATGGCATATAGTATAATCATACTGTTGCTTTGCTTAAAACACGTAAAATATTTCAATAATACTCCGTAGCTTTCAGAATAAAGTTAAAATTTCTCAGATTATCATCCAGGGTCCATCATGTCCTTATGCTTGCTTTAAAATCCTACTCTATTTCCTGCCTTTTTCCCACAGGAACAATTCTGATAAACTCCACAGAACATTTTGCTTATTCATCACACAGATGTCTCACTGTTCACCAAGCACTTTGTTCTATCCCTTCATCAAAACTAAACTTACCCTCCACTGTAAAGATTTTCTTGAACCTGACAAAATGAATTTTCTTTATGCTCCAGCATTCAGAGTATCTCTTTTTCTTATGTAGTGGGTAAACCACATTGGATCTAGACTGCCATGGATCAAATATTGACCCTGATATTTATAAGTTGTGTGCCTTTAAGCTAGTAACTTTATCTCTAACTCACTTTTACCACTTGTAAAATGAAGATTAAAGGTGGGTTATTGTAAACTGTGGATTATTATAATCATATAAATAATTCCAGAATTGGTAAAGTAAGTGTTCTTTACCAAGTAGAAATATAGCTTTTAAAAGTAAAATCATGGATATCAACAATACAAGCAATTTTTCTATAAAATATAAAATTGTCCATATTTTATCTGAAGTAATAAGTATAATGTGGGGGAAACCTATTTTAGCTCCATTTTTCAAAATATCAATTTCTAAAACTATTTTGTTAAGAAAAAAAGCATTAACTACTAACTTTCTATATTTTATATGGAAAAGCTACAGCAACTTATTGTAATCTTTTGAACTTTATTTAAGATTTAATTGAATTTGGAAAACATTCTAAATATTCTACAAACACATGTAACTGTATATGTAATAAAAAAAAGAAGTTGATAAGAAACATTGTTGGGAATATGATATTTCAGGCATCTATGTGATTAATACCAGTGAATTTTGTTTGAGCTATTCACAATTATCATTATTAAGAATGTTCATTGTTTCTAACTCAAAATTGCCTGATTTTTGATGAAATAATGAAAATCTTTTGATTGTTTTCTAGAATTAGCTAAATTTAGATATCAGTAATAAGAAAGACCAAACAACCCAAAATGTATTAATCACTTGCTCATTTTACAGGCAGAACAAGTTAGTTTTAGAAAAGAACAATGTGTTTTTTACATTTGGGTACTGGAATAAAGATTTGAACCAGACTGCTTCAATAAAATGTCATAGACAAGCATACATTTTTAACTTTTGTCAAGGCAAAACTAAGTATTTTGATTATGAAAATAGGTTGGGATTTCCATAAGTAGAGACTTACCACAACTTTTTATTGCTCTTACATATAAAGCTTTATAGGCCAAGAGATGAAACCTGAGGATAAAAGAAGAAGAAATATATGCAATCATAATGACTGAAATCAATACACAGTGTATATTAAAGAAGAGGCAATCTCTAACTGCTGCCATTTTTATATAAAGAATTTTGTTGGGGCAATATGGAGCATGCTCTGACTTGGATGCAGCATGATACAGTGGACTCAGTTCTTAGACCAACACAGGCTCTAATATTAACTCTGACTATATTATGTCAGACAAAATACTGAGTTTCAGTTATTTCATCTGACCAATAAGAATAAAGTTGTCTGAAGTGTATAGGAAGTTACATGAAATTATTTGATCTAAACCTGGCACAAATGTGCTATTCCACAATTGTAACTCTATCAGTAGTCACCATGGTTTAATTAAAAACATGGCTTTGGGAAAATTATTATTTATTGCACCTTCTATGTCAATTTATTTTATAGTCCACAACTGTACCCATGTAGAAACTGTATGAGTTTCATATGACCTTTTCTCCTTTCTTTTCTTTTTATTCAAAGTGGCCTCATCTAGCACCCTGATTCACCTGCTTCTTCTCCCTTGCATTTCCACTCCCTTAGTCATTAAGCACTCAGGACAATGTTCTGGTCATTATCAAGGTATTAAATAATCTTATAAATAAATCATTGTGTATATTTGTGGTAGGCCGTTAAATAGACATGACAGAATAAGGACAATGGGCCAGGTACAGAAGGGCACCAGGGCAGAAAGCCCCAGCTGCCTAGCAACAAGTAAAACTGGGAAAAAGGGACCTTCCCTCCCTTTTCTTCCCTAGCATATTGCTGGTCATGTGGTTTAGGACCGCCCCCACCCCCAATCTTCTCTTCCTAGAGATTACATCTAGGCCTCAGTTGTGTTTCACCTTCTGGTCCAGAGATGCAGAAAAACTAAACACGTGATGCCATGTGCCATGTCTAACATCAGGACCAGCTACATTTACTAATGACCACTCCCTACCCCTGGCACCAATCAATCAGTGGAGACCACACTCTGAAAGGACACACCTGGAAAGCTTATGGACATTCTATTGAGATCTTCCCCCAAGTCATCCTCTAAAATCCCACCCTTGCAAGCCTTTAGGACAGAGGACCCAGTTGCCTCTCCCTCTCCAGAGCACACCTGTGCCTTTCCCTTTCTCTTCCTCCTCAGACTTCTACTCTTCTCTCTCCTAAGTTCTAAGGATACTTATTTGCCTGTGTTCTAAATAAACTTTCTCATATAGGTTGAGTTCTTTCCCAGCCAGAATTCAAGTAGGGAAGTTGCTGAACCAAGGTCCTATCTGACTCCACCAGTCTAACACCCGGTACCATTCACACCACTGCCAACATACTGACCCAGAGACAACTGGAGCTAACATCTAGGCTTCAGTGTGCTTTAGCTCCAGGACCAGGAAAGCAGTGAAATCTGACAAATTAATACCATGACTGACATCAAGATCAGATACAGTGATAAACTACTCCCTAACCTAGCACCAACCAAGCAGTAGAGACCACAACCCTAATACTGACCCTAACTCCTTTAGTCACTGGGATTAACAATGTTTCTCTTATATAACACATTCCCCAAAAGCCATAAATGAGCCAGGTCTTTAGCATTAACTTACCTGTGTCTCTAGGCATGGGCCACTTCCTAAAAATAAACCATTAGTTTCTTTGCTATAAACTCTATTCCTCTCTTACTGGGCTTTGACACACACAAGCAAAGGATTGGTCCTGTAACACCAATTCAGGTGTGTAAAATCTAATTTTGTTTATAAGTGCCACTACTGTTCTTAAGATTCCTATTATATAGATGTCAAAAATGCTTAATTCCACCAATTCATCAGAACTCATTTACTTCTGTTTAAAAATGAGTCTCTTAGAATTTTACCTCACACACATACCACCACTAGGCACAAACAAATGGACAGATGTGGTTCTCCCTCTTACTTTTTCTCTGAGTCATCCAAATCCTAGAGTGAAGTTATATATTAGCCTAGTATTAGAAGGGAGGTATCTGGTCCTCATGTCAGTTTATGGCTTCTCTGGTCTGCAGAGAAATGTAGTTCATATCAATCTGACCCACACTATTGTCACTTTCTTGTTTAACCCAGTTCATGTCCCCATACCAGATTTCAATTGTCAAAACCATACAATTTGCATCCTCTTTGTTCTAACCAAAAGTTCTCATCTGGTGGTACCTTGCTTTTTCCAAGAAATCTGAATCCTTGATAGGGATGAAGTGCTCAAAAAATTGGTTATCTTTCTTTTCACAATACTTCAGAATTCATGATTTTGTGTGACTGACTTCATATGGATCCAAGAAATCTCCTTCAGTCTTTAGTCATTGGTACTCTAATCCTGGGTGCCATTTTGGATTGTTGGTTTCCTATATAAGGCTTGTCACTTTCTATATTATACTGTGAAAAGCCAGTCAATTAGTACTTTCTCCTCATATCTACAGGTTTCCTTTATCTCCTTCACTTTTGGGGGCCTGGTCCAAAAACACAAGGGCTGAGCACTTCCTAGAGATCATTATTTCTAATATCTTATGATGTCTTTTTCCATATGCTAATCAGTGGAAACCTCACTTCCTATTTTAAGATGTCAATTCTTCGTTCAAATTCCAACTGCCTTTGTCTCTTCATATTTAATTTGAACTTCTGGCACTGAAGTAAAAATAAATATACTTTTCTGCACAAGTTTTTTGAAATTAAAAGTCTGGTCTTTCAAAACATTGTCTCCACAAGAAATTTACAGACATTCAGAAGTGAAGAATTTGCCTCCTTGTTTTATTTTGTTTTTTCCTTTTATTTTACTTTTATCATGTCTGCCCTGAGGATACAGTTTATAGAAACTCATTCCTGCTGCTTAAGAGCATAAAAAAAGGAATGGGCAATCATGGTTTTGATGTCAAAACTTTGCTTAGTGCACTTGCCACTGCTAAAGAGATCTAGAATAGACTGGAGAGCATGGTTATTTAATATTCCACTCGTTCATGGTTTCTATCTCTGGTTCTTTACACATGGTTTCCTCCTTAAGTTCTTTCTTCCAAGTTTGCATATTCAAATCCAAACAACATGAGTCCTTCCTCATCCCAGTTTTGCTTTCCATGGTTTCAGTTACCCATAGTCAACCTCAATCCAATATTAAATGAAAAATTGTAGAAATAAACAAGTCATAAATTTTAAATGGTATTCTGAGTAGCATGATTAAATCTCACTAGTCCATCTCCCTCTCAGTGGGATCTGAATCAACCCTTTGTCCATCCACTAGTCACTTACTAGGCACCTCAGTTGTCAAATGGACTCTCACAGCATCATAATGCTTGTGTTCAAGTTACCCTAATTTTACTTAATAAAGACCTGAAAGGGTAAGAGTAGTGATGTTGGCAATTCAGATAAGCCAAAGAGAACCAGTAAAGTGTCTTTTTTAAGCGAAAATGTTAATGTTCTTGAACTCATAGAAAAGAAAAAAAAATCATATACTGAGATCACTTATATCTATGGTGAGAAAGATTCTTCTGTGAAATTATAAAGAAGAAAAAAAGAAATCCATGCTAGTTTTCCTATTGCACCTCAAATTGCAAAAGTTACAGCCACGAAGTGTGACAAGTGCTTAGCCCTTAGAGAGACTTCAAAAGGGATTCCCTGAAATGAATGACATATTCATTTACTGCAAGTAATAAATGGTTACAGATTCAGAAATAATTTTGAACTAAAAAATGTTAAAACACACACACACATACACACACACACACACACACACACACACACACACCTGGAAAGGATGCTGCCACATTTCTTGGAGAGTGCAAGAAGTCAATTAAGATTCTGTAATATCTGTGGTTTCCTGCATTCACTAGAGAACTTAAAACATATCCTGGGAAGGAAAAACTACTGTATTCTAAGCTCAGCTCAAGTGCTGCCTCTCCCATGAGGTACTTCTAATCAAAATAATCTCTTTTTCACTAGAAATCATTCTTGCATATATGTATCATTGTCATGAACTAGAAAAAAATTTATGTATATTAAAAATTTATACATGCCCTATTTTCCTTAGTAATATTTTAAGTTCCCTAAATACATTAACTGTGTCTGACTGGGCTTTTTTATATATCACTCGTGATCAGCAGAGTATCTTGAAAAGACAAAGCAGAAATGAACTCCCCTCCATCTTGTCCTGAAGGGCTGGACTCCCTGCCTAAACCGCCAGGAATGTCCGAACTTCCCCAACCACTGCCTGAGTGAACCAGTGAGGTTCCAGAGACATAGGTCCTAATAAGGCATAACTACAGGCTACTCCCTAATCATCACATCAATGTTGACCAATCGGGATACAATGGGGGATAGCTCCAGCCTCAGAACGTACTGGTCACTTCCTGACCATTGTGCTGTAAGACCTTGTTTTAAAACCTAACCTAATAAGGCAATCTCTGTAACCCACGTTACTTCCCAAAACCCACCCAATATCCTACCCCATATAACCCATTGTTCTTTCAGGGCTCACTCTCTCAACTCGCTGCTGCACCAGAAAGAGTCTGGGAGACAAACCCAGGTTTGAATAAAGACTCTTTGCTAAGGAGAGAAAATGGCAGTGGAGTAGACAGATGCGTCTGGAGCTTTGTCGCTGGGGAGAAGGAGAGAGAGAGAGGCTGAGAGTCACACTGGGAGTGTTTGGTGGCAAGTTAAAAGTCAGTTACCCTCCAGGAGAAGGCGGGGAACTGCTGGACAGGGCTCTCCCAGCCAGGTAGCCCCACTGCCATGGGGTTTTTATCCGCCTGAGCCACCAGCGCAAATGCAGAGACCACGCCATCTTTCAGAGGGAGCTAGATGTCTGCAGCGATCTGAAGCTGGCAGCTGCAAACCCATCGAGCAGCTGGGGACCCGGGGACCCAGAACCCCACTTTCCAATCTGCACAGACACGCGGCGGACTCAGAGATCCACAGAGCACACGGGAAGGAGAGAGAACTACATAACCAGAGAAGAAAGACCATGGGCAGAAAAACAAACAGCCCACATAAGACAGAAACGCAGGTTTCACCAGATAAGGAAGTAAACGAAATAGAAGCATAAATAAGCCTGCCAGAGAAAGAGTTCAGAGAAACGATCATAAGGTGGTTTAAAAGAATGGAAGACAAATTCGACAATATGTGTAAGAGCCAAGAGGAAGTGAAGAAGAGCCAAGAGGAAGTGAAGAAGAGCCAAGAGGAAATGAAGAAGACACAAGAGGAGATGAAGCAGCAGCAAGAAGAAATGCAGAAGAAACTAGATGAGGTAGAGAATAAACAAGAAATAATGAACAATGACATCGCTGCTATAAAGAACTCAATAGAAAGCATCAAAAGTACACTAGAAGAAGCAGAGGACCGAATCAGTGAGCTAGAAGACACGGTAGGAAAAAATACCCAAGTATAGCAGCTTCTAGAAAAAAAAAAAAAAACTTAAAAAGCAGGAGGAGAGTCTAAGGGAACTTTGGGATAACATGAAACAAAACAACGTCCATATAATTGGGGTTCCAGAAAGAGTGGAAACTAAACAAAGATTAGAGAACGTGTTTGAAGAAATAATGACATAAAATTTCCCCAGTATAGAAAAGAAAAAATCCACACAAATCCAAGAAGCTCACAGAGTCCCAAGCAAAATGAACCCCAACAAACCGACACCAAGGCACATTATAATTAAATTGGCAAACACTGACGACAAAGTAAGAATCTTAAAAGCAGCCAGAGAGAAACAGAAAGTTACCTACAAAGAAACTCCCATAAGACTAGCTACTGACTTTCCAACAGAAACTCGTCAGGCCAGAAGGGAATGGAATGAAATATATAAAGTCATGCAAAGGAAGGGTCTGAATTCAAGAATACTGTACCCTGCAAGACTCCCAATCAAAATTGAAGGTGAAATCAAAAGCTTCACAGACAAAAAAAGGAATAAGGGAATATATTACCACCAAACCAGCAATGCAAGAAATGTTAAAGGGTCTGCTGTAATAAAAAGAAAGAGGAAGCGAAGAAGGAGCTCAGGGGTAAGGACTAAAAATGGCAACAGATAAGTACTTATAAATAATAACTTTAAATGTAAACGGATTAAATGCTCCAATCAAAAGACATAGGGTAAACAATTGGATAAGAAAACATGATCCATATATCCGCTGTCTGCAAGAAACACACCTCAGGAAAAGAGATGCACACAGATTGAGGGTGAAGGGATGGAAGATGGTATTTCAGGCAAATGGAAATTTAAAAAAAGCTGGGTTTGCAATACTTATATCTGACAAATTAGATGTCAAAGTGAAGGACATCATAAGAGATAAAGGAGGCCACTTCATAATACTAAAGGGAACAATCCAAAAACAAGAAATAACTCTGGTAAATATATATGCACCCACTATAGGAGCACCCAAACACATAAAAAAACTCTTGGAGGATATTAAGGGAGACATTGACAGCAATACAATCATAGTAGGAGACTTTAATACCCTACTGTCACCACTGGACAAATCCTCTAAACAAAAAATCAGCAAAGAAACATCAATCATAAATGACTCACTAGACCAGATGGAATTAACTGACATCTTCAGAATATTTCACCCCAAAGCCACAGAATATACATTCTTCTCCAGTGCACATGGGCCATTTTCAAAGATAGATCACATATTGGGTCATAAGAAAAGTCTCTTCAAATTCAAGAAGATAAAAATCATATCAAGCATTTTCTCAGACTACAGTGGCATAACACTGGAAATCAACTATAATAAAAACAATAGAAAGAAATCAAATACATGGAGACTAAACAGCATGCTATTAAACAATTACAAGGTAACCAGAGAGATCAAGGAAGAAATAAAAAACATCATAACAAACAAAAGACAATGACAACACAAGAATACAAAATTTATGGGACACAGTGAAAGCAGTCTCGAGAGTTAAGTTCATAGCCCTACAAGCCTACTGCAAAAAAAACAGGAAATAATGGTAATAAATGACCTAACCCTACAATTCAAAGAGCTAGAATGAGAGCAACAAGATAAGCCCAGTGTACTCAGAAGAAAGGAAATAGTGAAGATCAGAGCGGAGATAAACAACTTGGAGATCAGAGAAACAATTCAAAAGATTAACAAAACAAAGAGCTGGTTCTTTGAAAGGATAAACAAGATTGATGAACTTCTAGCCAGGCTCACCAAGAAGCAAAGAGAGAAGACCCAAATAAACAAAATCAGAAATGAAAGAGGAGAAATAACAACAGACCCCACCGAAATACAAAGGATTGTTAAAAAATACTATGAACAACTCTATTCCAACAAATTGGACAACCTGCAAGAAATGGACATTTTCCTAGAAAAAAATATAAGCTTCCAAAACTCAATGAGGGGGAAGCCAAACATCTCAATAGTCCAATAACTATGGAAAAAATTGAAGCAGTCGTCAAAAAGCTTCCAGCAAATAAAAGCCCGGGACCAGATGGCTACACAGGAGAGTTTTACCAAACATTCAAGTAAGAATTAAAACCTATCCTCCTCAGACTATTCAAAAACATTCAAGAAGAAGGAACACTTCCAAACACCTTCTATGAAGGCAGCATCACCCTAATACAAAAACCAGATAAAGACAACACAATGAAAGAGAATTATAGGCCAATATCTCTCATGAACATAGATGCCAAAATCCTCAACAAAATTCTAGCAAATCGGATCCAGAAGTACATCAGAAAGATCATACACCATGACCAAGTAGGATTCATCCCAGGAATGCAGGGATGGTACAATATCTGCAAATCAATAAATGTGATACATCACATAAACAAATTGAGAGATAAAAATCACATAGTCATATCAATTGATGCAGAAAAAGCATTTGACAAAATCCAACACCCTTTCTTGATAAAAACTCTCAGCAAAGTGGGAATAGAAGGAATATACCTCAACATCATAAAAGCCATATACGATAAACCCACAGCTAACATCATACTCAATGGGCAAAAACTAAAACCATTTCCCCTAAGAACAGGAACAAGACAGGGATGCCCACTCTCACCTCTCCTGTTCGACATAGTACTGGAAGTATTAGCCATTGCAATTAGACAAGAAGAAGAAATAAAAGGCATCCAAATTGGA
>PVJN01052580.1:0-14048 GCA_004026805.1 Lasiurus borealis | reverse complement strand
ATGTAACTACTAGCTGAATGAGGTTCGGCCCAGATAGGAAAAACCAGTTCTAAACTCGACCCACAAAATTTACATCCCAGAACGCCCTGCTGGGAAAGTATTCTGCAAACTAACATTACATCTACAAGCTTTAGATTGTGAAATAGTGCGTTCCAGCTTTCTGCGCTGTACATTAGCATGAGAAACCCTCCACTCTAGTTTCCTCTAAGGGGGAAAAAAAAAAAAAAGAAAAGAAAAAGAAAAAGAAAAAGAAATCCACCTCCAACCCTCATTGGCCCACATAGTTCCGGCCCACATGGTATCAGTGGGTGTGTCTGGCCCCACAGGTCCTTTCATTGGCTGCGAAAAAAACAGCGTTTCATAGGCTGTGATTTGGAGGGTTGTCAAACTCCACGCCTCCAGCTCTTGAGCTCACCAATAGACCCAAGGTGCTGGCTGCTACTTGGCGATTCAAAGGGCAAGCTAGCTGCTGGAGCGCCAAACCCAGCCAGACGAGCTCCGACAAGGGGAAGGGGGGTTCCGACAGTCTCTCTAGGTCTACCCTTGCTCCCAGATCCCATCAAATGTTCACACGCATGCAATTTCCCATCGACACATCAGAGAGCCGAGCAGTGCCTTTGCCTTCCATAGAGCCGCGCGCGACCTAAGGAGCGCATCTGTAGCTCCCATGTCCCATCGGCCCATTCTACAGGTGGAAGCAGGCGAGGCTCAGGCTCAGACAGCGAGCTTTAGTACTTAGCGCTCTTTGGGGGGAAAAAAAAAAACACAAAACAGTCCCTCCGATCGTTGCCTCAAACCCCTCCACACCCCGACGGCGAGCGCTGCTAGAGCGCACGGGGCGCGCGCCCTGGCGACCCCCGGTGCCCGGCCCCGCGCGCTGCCTGCTGCCGGCTGCCTCCCGCCGGGGCTCCCTCCCCGCCCAGCGGGCTTACGCGGCCGGTTCTTCTTCCCAGAGTCCATCCTCCTCCGCAGGCGGCATTTCTTGGCCGGGGAGTCGTGCTGAGGGGGCGGCGGCTGCGGCTGCAGCTCCGGCAGCAGCGGGAGGCGCGAGGGCGCCGCATCGCCTGCGCCCGCCGGGCCCCGGCTGCAGAGACGCGACGGCGGGACGGGCGGCGGGTGGAAGCCGTTGTGCAGCAGCCCGTTCACCGCGGCACTGCCGGCGCCCGCGGGGGCCCCCGGCGTGTGCGGGGCCGCGGGCTCCGGCTGCGCGCCGAGGTCGTCCATGGCCGAGGCCGGCGGGGCGGCGCGCGGGCCCCTCCTCATCAGGCGGCCTCGCTGGAGGTCATTCTCGGGCGTCTTTATTTCCCCGGATCCTCCCTGCGGCTTCCGATTCAGCGGCCGCAGAGCCGGCGCCGGGGGATGGCGAGCTGGGTGCTCCTCCCCTTCTTCCCCTCGCTCCCCCGGCTCCTCCGCGTCCTGGCCCCCGCGCGCGGGCGCCGCGGCGCCGGCCTGGAGCATGCTCTCCGCGGGCACGGGATCGGGGGTCGCAGCGCACCCCCAGCCGGGGCCCCCGCAGCCCGCCTCCTCCGGATCGCGGGGCCTGGCGACTTCAAACGCGGCTTCCTCACTTCCCAAACCTGTCCCCGCTACTGAGCATGCCCAGTCCTGCCCGCCGCCGCCGCCACCGACGACTCTCAACATGGGGACCGAAGTTCTCCGGGGCTTTCAAAGAAGAGAGACGGGCGGGTGGGGGGGCTGGGTGCAGCCAAGAGAGCCGAGAAGAGAGACGGAGCGAGGAGGGCGCGAGATCCGCCAGCAGCTTCTGCAGGAATGCGCGGGGAAGACGTTAAATGCTCGTATTTGTAGAGGCTGCAGGTTCGCCTGGGGGCTAGATACCTTTGGCAAGGTCACCCGCGTCGTTCCCTCCCTCCCTGAAACCTTTGTGAGTGTGTTTGTGTTGAAGTGATCCAAACTGCTCACAGGCCTGAGGGCAGGGAGGGAGGGGAGGGGGGATGGCTTATTTTTAGAAAGGTAGGCTGATTTGGAGAGGGAGGGGCGCGCAAACACGTGGTCTCGTGAAGTTGTCTTTCGCGGGGAGGAAACCTAGGAATACAGTGTAAGGACAGTGAAGGGCACAGCTGTGTGGGCAGGGATTAACCAGCGCTGGAAGAGACCGAGTAAACAGAAGCCGTCCCAGATATAAAAAGCACTTTTCCTCACCCAGACGGGACTTTTAAGAGACAATGTCGAGCTATTTGTGGAGTGAAAGGAGTTGCCTGTGCTTTTAAGGAGGTGGGGTAGCATCAGCATCGAGGGGCGGTCGACGCCTTAAAACTTTGGAGTCAAAACTGGGCTCACGTTTCAACTTAACTAAGCCGAGCCAAGGAAATCATTGCTAAAGTTAACACACCTGACCCTATGCCACAGGACTGGGCATGCTCCGTAGGCAGGACCAATTTGGATAGTGAGGATCTTCCCAAAATTGTGTAATCGCCGGGAGGCCTCAGCATGTGAATCTACCTAAAAGTACCTGGTACAATCTGCCACACACTAAGTGCTCCAAAGAGATTGTTGGGGGCAGAAATAAAATAGCAGAGAGTAGCTATAGTTATAAGAAATATTAAACATGCTGTGTTAACTGTGATGGTTTTGTTCTGATGAAAGGAAGCATATTTTGATATGGCTGGGAGTTGTACACCCTGGGAGCTGGGAGTTAACCTTGGAATGCCTTCCATTCTCATTCAAGAAATGCCTATCATTAGGGAGAGCTTGAACAACTTTGTTACCAAAACAATGGAGTCCCAGAGCCACCCACACTTTGCAACCCCCAGCCCACATCAACTATAATCTGTAACCATTTTGCCCATTTTTATTCCTTTTGCCTACTTCCCCATGTAATCTTGTCTTTCTACCCAATATAAGCAGTTGGTTTATTGGGGGTAGGAGGTGTAGAGTAAATTTTCGTGGATGACCTGTTGCTCCCCCCAAATTGCTGCCATTATTGTAATAAAACCTCACGTATGGCCCTAGCCCGTTTGCTCAGTGGATAGACCGTTGGCCTGTGGATTCAAGGGTCCAGCTTTCGATTCCGGTAGAGGGCACATGCCCAGGTTGTGGGCTGGATCCCCAGAAGGAGACGTGCTGGAGGCAACCAATCAATGATTCTCAATCATCATTGATGTTTCTATCTCTCCCTTCTTTCTGAATTGATCTCTGAAATCAATAAAAACATATTTTTAAAAAATTCCTCACATAATGAGCCAACCCTGTCTGCTTAATTGGATCAAGTAGTGACAAGCAGCCCAGACCCATTAGTTGTCTGGTTTCAAAGTCATTATACTAATTTCATTGTTATTATTAGTTCACCCTTCATTTCAAACAACTGGAGCAAACCATGCTTGCAGCCATATTTATGGTGTGATGTTCTGTGTGTGATGGTCTCCATTATTTGTACTTAATCCCCGGCGGAGTCAGAGGCTTCCCTGCATTTAGATTGGCAATGCCTTCAGCAGAACTTTAACCTAGAAGCTGACATTTAGAACCCACTTGAGAGCTCTGGTCCTGTGGTAGGCAGTTAAGACAGACAGGATGGCAGGCCAGGTACAGACAGTCACCAGGGTGGAAATCCCTGGGTGCCTAGCGAAGGACAATTGTAAGGTGGGGCCTCACCCCCAGGGAGACCTTTCCTCCCTTAGCATATCGCTGGTCGCTCAGTTTGGATCCCCTGTCCTTTCCTCCCTAGAGACAACATCTAGGCCTCAATTATATTTCTGCTCCAGGCCCAGAAAAGCAAAACCAGCTATAGCTGACCTCAGGTCTAACTTCCTTGAATAATGACCCCATACCCAGGTGTTAGCCAATTAATCAGTGGAGACCACAACCCTGAAAGAACACACTTGGAAAACGGGTGAATATTCTACTGAGACCTTCCGCTGGGATCTTCCCCAAAATCTCCACCCGTAAAACCTGTAGGACGTGGACCATGTGTGCTCTCACTCCCGAGAGCAACCTGAACTTTTTCTTTCCTTGTCCTTTCTCCCCAGGCTCCCTATTATGAGCTTCCTCACTTCGTAGCTCCAAGGGCCCTTCCTTTAACTCTATAATTTGTTTCCTAAGCCTATTTTTTTTAGGAATTACTTTTTTTCTTTTTTTTATTTATTTTTATTATTATTTTTTTTAAATATATTTTATTGATTTTCCACAGACAGGAAGGGAGAGGGATAGAAAGTTAGAAACAGCGATGAGAGAGATACATCGATCAGCTGCCTCCTGCACGCCCCCACACTGGAAATGTGCCCGAAACCAAGATACACGCCCTTGACTGGAATCGAACCTGGGAACTTTCAGTCCGCAGGCCGACGCTCCATCCACTGAGCAAAACCGGTTTCGGCAGGAATTACTTTTTTCTACTGTGATTTACCAAATAAATATTTTGGGTCTTGGCTCTGAATTCTTTCCTAGCCAGAACTGGAGTACTGAGGTTGCTGAACCCAGGAGTGGTCTGATAACACTGATACTGTTCCTGCCTCCTACAACAGTCCATTCACTCATTTTCTTTTCAGATAAGGAAACTGAGCCAGCCAAGACCAGTTTAGCTCAGTGGATAGAGCATCAGCCTGTGGACTGAAAGGTCCCAGGTTCGGTTCCAGTTGGGGGCATGTACTTTGCTTGCAGGCACATCTCCAGTGTGGGACATACAGGAGGCGGCTGGTCGATGTCTCTCTCCCATCGATGTTTCTGACTTTCTATCCCTCTCCCTTCCTCTCTGTAGAAAATCAATAAAATATATTTAAAAAAAAAAAAAAAAAGGAAACTGAGCCACAGAGAGATGGCTGAGGTTATTAAGAGGGGCAGCAGGCATGCAGCAAGGCCAAACTGGCCCCCGGGCAGGCCTGGCCACTCTGCACACTGGCCTCCAGAGTCCCCCAGTCCTCAGCCCCCAGCCACCCAGGGCCAGCCTGAGGCGCAGGCAAGCCTTGGATGTTGGCTGCCCAGCCAGAGCTGCCTAACGCTCAGGTAACCAGGGGCAGCTAAGGGGCCCCTTACCTTGAATGCCCGGTCACTTCACACACCTTAGGGCTCCCGGACTGTAAGAGGGGGCAGGCTGGGCTGAGACACACACACCCCCACCCACCCACACACACACATACTGCAGTGCATGAATTTTCATGTACTGGGCCTCTAGTCTTATAGAGAAGTAAGAAGCTAGGAAAATTCCGGGGCCACTGGAATGGGAAAACTAAGACAGATAGCTAAAAAACAGTTTACAGCCACCTAGGAGATCCTATCTTCCCTAAACCAAGAGGAAAAGGTTTGCACTTCTCCTCCCCACCTGGAGGGTGAATAGCTTAAATCACCCTACTCAAAGAGACAGATAACAGAAATCTAATTAGTGCCATTTGCCAACCACACCCAAGGATGACAAATTAAGAGAATAAATCTTCTTAGGTACATCTGCATAGAGCTGAGGAATATTCTGATGCTCCCTAAATGCCCAGCCTTTAAAACCCTGACAACAAAGGTCCCCACGCATCCCCTGAGCTCTAAGGGGCCCCATTAGGTTTGCAACCCGGAGAGCCAGGGGCTGTGGCAGCTCCTGCCGGGTAACGCCCTGAACTTCTCTCTGACTCTCCAGTGAGCCAAGGCAGCGGGAGCTCCCTCTGCAAAAGCAGCTTCAGTCCCTCAAATGATTTCTTTCTGCTGTTTCCAGTGCCCGAAATTCTCTTCCCCCAGACCTCTTTGCCTACAATCGAAATCTATCAACTCAATCCTCAGATCTCTGCTTCAGTCTCTTATATTCACAGAGAACTTCCTGATCCTTAAAACTAGATTCCCTTCTTCCTTCACTTTACCTTCCTGACTCTATCAGTTTTAACTCTACAATGGGAATAATCATATACATGACTGAGTTGTTACAGTGATGAAATGAATATATTTGAAAAGGGCCCAGCACATCATAAATACTATGAAAAAGTTAAATATTATTTTTTGATTGTATGTCTCCCCTGACTGTTTCCTTAATGACTCCTGTTCTTAATGACTCTTGTTCATCATTGTATCTCTAGGAAGCTCTGGGTAATTATCTGTGACTGAATAAATGACAGTTGAAATTTCACCCAGGGTGTCTCACTTTCTACTGTAAGATTGCTAAAAACAAAATAACAAACAACAGCCAAGACCGGTTTGGCTCAGTGGATAGAGCGTCGGCTTGCAGACTGAAAGGTCCCAGATTCGATTCCGGTCGGGGGCATGTACCTTGGTGGCGGGCACATCTCCACTGTGGGGCATGCAGGAGGCAGCTGATCAATGTCTCTCTCTCATCGATGTTTCTGACTTTCTATCTCTCTCCCTTCTTCTCTGTGAAAAATCAATAAAATATATTGAAAAAAAAAGAAAACACCACCACAACAAACTTTCATTGCTACTCCTAAATATTCAAATACATAGTTTTCAAATTCCTACATAATTTAAGCTGAGTAGTTTAGGTAGCAATTTACTTATATCACAGATGCAAGTAAAAGTTTTAGCAATGCAGAATCTCCAAGGACGTAACCTGGCCAATTGGATTCCCAGGCCTGGGGAGGAAGGCCTTAGCCAGGTGGCTCAGCCCCAAGCAGGGCAGAAGTGCTGGAGCTGGGGACAGAACGTTCTCCACCTGCTTTCTTTCTCCTGCCCTTGTCAGGCTGAGCCCTGGATCAGTTACACCCAACATGTGGTAAGGAGGAAGATGGGTGGCATCTCACAGGTTTATTCAAAAGCGGGGAGGATTTCCGAGGTGTAACTTTGAGGCATGAGCTGTCATGTGCTCCAGAAGGGGCAAGGAACAATAATGTCTGGGAGAGAGTGAGGAAAAAAATAAACCCACAAGCCACTTCTCTCCCTTTGTTCATTCATTCACTTATTTGCCAGTTATTTATTAAGTGTATATTCTATGCTGCAGACATTAAAACAAATGCCTTCACTGCCCTCTAGGTCCTTATAATTCTTTGGGAAAGAGGTAAGTCAAGAGTTCTCCAGCATCGGTATATATAAAAGTAAACCAGGGAGTTTTTCCTAGCTAACTTTTTGGTAAAAGTAATATACACAGATATATGTACACATATCCTAAGGATAAAGCTCAATAAATTTTGCACAAATAAACACCCTGTGCAACCTGCACCTGATTAAGAAACAACATTATCAGTAACCTAGGAGATTTAAAAAAAAAAAATCAGATTTGGGCCCAGCTAGTGTGGTTCAGTGGTTGAGCATCAACCTATGAACCAGGAGGTCAGTTCAATTCCTGGTCATGGAAGATGCCTGGGTTTTGGGCTCCATTTCCAGTAGAGGGAATGCAGAACAGCCAATCACTGATTCCCAGTCATCACTAATGTTTCTCATTTTTTTCAGTCAACAGAGATGGGAAATACAGCATCAGCAGCGGACACTACCAGTAATAACTATGTGTACATGAATGAACTTACTCCACAAGAACAAACTTCCTGTCCGTCACTAATACTTTTTGAGTACCTATCCTATATGATAAAAGGCTAACATGCAAATTGTCCCCTCAACTGGGAGTTTGACCAGGGGGCAGGGCCAGTCCACCAACTGCCCGCAGCCTCTCCTCCTTCCCTCCAGCTCCATCCCATTAGCCCCTATGAGGGGTGGGCCAGCCCAATCAGACCTGTGCATGAATTCATGCACCAGGCCTCTAGTTAATTATGATTTTGGGAAGAGGGATGGAGTGTGACTACTTAGATATTTGATTAGATATGGTCAGAGTAACCCCAAGAATTGGGCATAATTTCAGGAATGGAGCTGGGTTTAGCAAAATTATAAATCTTATTATAAATATTTATTGAGTTGTCATATGCCATGCACTGTATTAAGCATACTCTGTTTTTTTTTTATTATTATTATTATTGATTTCAGAGAAGAAAGGAAAGGGAAAAAGAGAGAGAGACATCAGTAATGAGAGAGGATTATTGATGGGCTGCCTCTTGCACACCTCTTTCTGGAGATGGAGCCCACAACCTGGGCATGTGCCCTGACTGGGGAACTGAACCATCCAACTGGTTCATAGGTTGATGCTCAACCACTGAGCCATGCCAACTGGGCTCTAAGTGTTTTGTTGTTGTTTTTTTTTAATATATTTTATTGATTTTTTTACAGAGAGGAGGGAGAGGGATAGAGAGTTAGAAACATCAATGAGAAAGCGACATCGATCAGTCGCCCCCTGAACACCCCCTACTGGGGATGTGCCCACAACCAAGACATGTGTCCTTGACTGGAATCGAACCTGGGACCCTTCAGTCCACAGGCTGACATTCTATCCACTAAGTCAAACCAGTCTCGTCTCTTAGGATCTTTTTAATTAGCACAATAGTCATGTGAGTTGGGTACTATAATTATTCTCATATTCCAAATGAGATCACTGAAGCTTAGAGAGACTAGCAGAAGTTCACACAGCAAAAAGCACACACGTATAATTCACATTTGAACTTAGGTCTGTTTGGTTCTAGAACTGCCCAATTCATAACTCAACTGTAGTGCCTCCCAAAAGGTGGTGTTTTCCCCATTACCTGCAGCCTTTGCACCACAGTCGAAACCACCTGATACAGTATTCCACTGCCTGCATAGCATTGCCTTTCATAACAATTATTGAGGTCCCTTTATTTTTCATTAACTTCTTCTTTTGCAGTTCTAATAACTTAGATTCTTCCAAAAGAGCTTTTTCCTCCTTTAAAAAATGTTCTAGGTATAACAATCTTTACTATAGTTATTTTGTATGTCTATCCAACAAAAATTTTTAAGTGATGTTACTGTGTGCCAGCTACTAGTTCAAGTACTAAAGTTACAGTAATGAGCAAGGCAAACACATTCCTGCCCACATAAATTCTTGGAGGGGTGGGCAGGGGATGTAAGAAAATAAGTAAGTAGATTCAAATAAGTACATACTGTGTTAAATGACATACGAATATTAAACAAAATGAAGTGAGAGAGAATAACTAGAAGAGAGGAGCAGCTTAGATGGAGGAAGCTACATTGATACGGTTGAGAAATTGACATGAGAACTGTCATGCAAAGAGACTTGGAAGATCCCCGGCCAGTGTGCTCAGTTGGTTGGATCATTATTTCATGCATTATTTCCTGGTCCGGGCACATGCCTAAGTTGTGGAGACTTTAAAGACAACTCAAAAAAAATAAAATAAAATGTTGCCTTTGTTTTATATTTCCTTTAATTCTTAACTTTTCTTTTGGTAATAGCTTAATGGAGATATAATTCCTATACCATACCATTCACCCATTAAATGGTACTATTCAGTGGTTTTAGTGTATTCACAGAAATGTGTAACCCTCACCAAAATCAATTTTAGAATGTATGCATCACTTGGTTTCTGTAGATTTGCCTATTCTAGACATTTCATATAAATGAAATCATACAATACATGGTCTTTTGTAACTGGCTTCTTTTACTTAATGTAATGTTTTCAAGGTTCATCTATGTTGTAAAATGCAGCAATACTTCATTCCTTTTTGTGGCTGAATAATATTCCACAGCATGGATATAGCAATTTACTTATCCATTCATCAGTCAATGGACAGTTGAGATGTTTCCACTTTTGAGCTATTATGAATAATAGTGCTATGGACATTTGTGTACACATTTTTGTGTGACTGTATGTTTTTATTTCTCTTGGGTCAATATTAACTTTTAAAGTATAAAAATGCAAAGGGAGCCAGTGGGGTGGCTCAGTGGTTGAGTGTTGACCTATGAACCAGGTGGTCACTGCCCGGGTCATGGGCTCAATCCCCAGTGGTGGGCATGCAGGAGGCAGCCAATCAATGATTCTCTCTCATCATGAATGTTTCTATTTCTCCTCACTGAAATCAATACAAATATATTAAATAAATAAAAAACTAAAACTCAATGTAAAAGTATCCTCTGGTGAGGATTAACAAATAAAAATTGCAAAGGGACCTGAAGGATACTTTTGGGGGAAATGATAGGTTATATCATGATAGTGGTAGCCGTTACATACTCTAAATATTATCCAAAACTCATTGAATTGTTCACTTACATTAATGAAGTTAATTGTATTTAGGTTATATTTTAGTAAAGCCAATGGAAAAAAAAAGGATGGAATTGTAGGTAGATGGATTTGGAGACATATTAATATGTATGACGTTTTAACATTACGTAATGCTTTTCTGTATACCAATATTTTCATGTAGTCTCACTAAAATAAACAAGAACTATGATCATTTCAATAAGCCAGTGAGATAAATAATAAGACACTTTGCCCATATTAGATAGGAGGAAAAGAGACCTGCAGAGGTTGAGTAAGTGATTTGCCCAATAGCATAGAACTGCTAAATAGCCAAAGCAGGATTTCTTCCACCTTCACCTTTGTGATTTTCAAATACTTAAAGTTGCTTGCAAAAATTGAAGGAGAAAGAAGCTACACCTGCAGATATTTCTTATTTGAAAATGGAATAAAGAAGTTCCCACACATGCTGGCTCTTCTATGACCTAGAATAAAAATGAAAAAAGTGATAAATCACAAGGATGAAAACAGAAGCTCCAAAAAGGCAAGAGAAGTTTTAAAATAGCCCACCTTTGACTGCAAAGCTCTTTTAAGTTGCTCTAACGCTTGAGCTTTGACTTTACTGAGAATAGAATGTTCTACCGCTCTTCCTGTTTTTACCAGTTTCCCCCACTCACGTATGCTCACATCTCTGGCCTGCTGTCCCCTTGCCATGCTCTGCAAGTCCGGAAGGCTGGCTTCTGCATGCTGTCTTTCTCGGGTTCCAGCATCAGTGGTGTCCCTGCTGGCTTTAGTCCAAGGGAGCCACTGGTGAGAGAATGGCAGGGCCATTCTCTTCTGATATATGTCTGCCTTGATTCTGTCTTTTACTGGACGATCTTATCTCTGGGGCTCCAATTACACTGCCTTTTCCCTGCGCAGTGCCATCCTAAGAGTGGTGGTGGCTTCATGCATTGCCCCACTGTTTTCTTTTTTTCTTTTTTTTAAATATATTTTATTGATTTTTTACAGAGAGGAAGGGAGAGAGATAGAAAGTCAGAAACATCGATGAGAGAGAGACATCGATCAGCCGCCTCCTGCACACCCCACAGTGGAGATGTGCCCCCCGCAAGCAAGGTACATGCCCCCAACCGGAATCGAACCTGGGACCTTTCAGTCCGCAAGCCGACGCTCTAGCCACTGAGCCAAACCGGTCTTGGCATTTTTTTTTTTTTTTTTTTACCCACTGTTTTCTGATTGCCTCTCTGCCTCTTCCTCTTTCCTGCATCACAGTCCCTCTCTTTGAGCATCCAGGGTGGTTTCTCACCTACTTGGACCTTGAATGATAGATCATCTGTGATGGATGTTGACTCAGGAACAGATCTAAAACATCCCTAAAACAATTTTAAGGCTTTAACCACTTCACTTTGCATCTCTCTCTCTCTCCTTTTAAAATTCTCACCCAAGGTTATTTTTCCATTGATTTTTAGAGAGGGTAAGAGCAAGAAGGAAAGACAGAGAGGAATATTGATGTGAGAGAAACACATCAATTGGTTGCCTCCTGCACACACCCCAACCAGGGCCTGGGCTGGGGAAGAGCCTGCAATTGAGGAATGTGCCCTCGACCAAAATTGAACCTGGGACCCTTTAGTGCACAGGCTGACACTCTATACACTGGGCCAAACCTGCTAGGGCCACGTTGCTTCTCTTTATGGTCCACCTCACAGGCACATTTAGACATGACATCCATTATTCTACTATGGGTGGGTCAAAAATTTCATTATATTCTTGTCAGAAAAGCAACCCTTAGAAAATTAAAATTTAGCCAAAACCAGTTTTGCTCAGTGGATAGAGCGTCGGCTTGCAGACTGAAGGGTCTCAGGTTCTGGTCAGGGTTATGTATCATAGTTGTGGGCACATCCCCAGTAGGGGGTGTGCAGGAGGCAGCTAATTGATGTCTCTCTCTATTTCATCGATGTGTCTAACTTTCTATCTCTCTTCCTTCCTCTCTGTAAAAAATCAATAAAACATATTAAAAAAAAAGAAAATTAAAATTTAGAAGGGGTCAGAATGGGTATACACCTAAACTGCTGCCTAATACAACAATTTCAAAACTACAACTAGATCAGAGAAACCAAGATGGCAGCATAGGTAAACACCTAAACTGCTGTCTCACACAACAATTTCAAAACTACAACTAAAAGATAAAATGGACACCATCCAGAATCACAGGAAAGCTGGCTGAGTGGAAATTCTACAACTAGAAGGAAAGAGAAAAGCACATTGAGTCTCAGAGGAGCTGCAAAAGGCTGAGGTATGGAGACAAGCCCGGAGAAGAATGGCGGCTGAATGTATGGCAGGCTTTCTCAAGCAGTAGGAAGATGGAAGCTCCCAACTGCACTGAACTCCAGTTTTGGGTGAGACCTTGGGGATTCAGACTCATTCGGGGGAAATCTGGACTGTCAGGAAAAAAGAAAAGCACACTGTAACTCAGGAAGGCAGGGGTCTGAAGGCATATGAGCGCAGAGAGGACTGACTGCTGAGTGTGCGGTTGGCTTTCTTAAGTGGTAGGGAGATGGAAGCTCCCGAGTGTGCTGAACTCCATTTTCAGGTGAGACTCTGGGAACCCAGACTCACTCAGGGGGAATGTAGACTGTCAGGCAGCAGGCAAAACTTGAGGGTGACTTTCTCTCAGAGGTGCTTGCAACAATTACGGGGGGGCACTGACACTCAGGGGTCTCATAGGGCAGAGCTGATAGTAAGCCAAGACTGTCTGCTTTGCCTGAGATTCTGCCCCATTCAAGTTGAGCGTAGAGGCTTTTGCAATTTTGCAAGTCTTATCTCATAAGGATGTCTCCAGCACAGAAATTCTCCCAGCATAGAAACAGGTGATCCTCCCAACCCATTGGCCTGGAGGTCAATTCCTCTCAGTGATACCAACAACAATCAAGACTTAATTACAACAAGGCTGTACACACAGTCCACAAAGGGGTACACCAAGAGTGTCCACCTCAGGTAACTGGAGAGACGGAGCTACTGGGTTATATAGGACAACTAGCACATAAAGCTACTCTTCCAACTTAGGGAAGCAGAGAAAATGCAGAGACAAAGAAACAGATCACAAATGAAAGAAATGGAGGAAAGCAAACAAGTGGATATAGAGTTCAAAACCATGGTTATAAGGTTTTTCGAGAATTTCCTAGAAAAGATGGATAATTTTAGCGAGACCCAAGAGGAGATGAAAAAGGACCAACTAGAAATTAAACATTCACTGACTGAAATAAAAAATATCATACAGAGACCTAACAGCAGACTAGAAGAATGCAAGAATCAAGTCAAAGATCTGAAATACAAAGAAGCAAAAAACACTCAACTGGAAAAGCAAAAAAAAAAAAAAGAATCCAAAAATTTGAAGATAGTGTAAGGAGCCTCTGGGACAACCTCAACCATACCAACATCTGAATTGTGGGGGTACCAGAAAAAGAGAGAAAGCAAGATACTGAAAACCTATTTGAAGAAATAATAAATGAAAACTTCCCACGTCTGGTGAAAGTAATAGACTTACAAATCCAGGAAACACACAGAACACCAAACAAAAGGAATCTAAAGAGGACCACACAAAGACACAGCATAATTAAAATGCCAAGAGCAAAAGACAAAGAGAGAATATTGAAAGCAACAAGAGAAAAACAGTTAATTATCTATAAGGGAGCACCCATATGATTGTCAGCTGATTTCTCAACAGAAACAGTGCAGGCCAGAAGGGAGTGGCAAGAAATAATCTAAGTGATGAATAGGAAGAACCTACAATCAAGATTACTCTACCCAGCAAAGCTATCATTCAGAATTGAAGGTCAGATAAAGAGCTTCACAGATAAGAAAAAGCTAAAGGAGTTCACCAACTCCAAACCAGTGTTATATGAAATGCTGAAGGGTACTCTTCTAGAAGAGGAAGAAGAAAGAGGTAAAAGGCAAAAAATTATGAACAAATACATAGCTATCAACAAGTGAATCTAAAAATTAAGTGAATTAAAAATTTGATCAACAGAATAAACTGGTGAATATAATAGAATCAGGAGCACAGAAAGGGAGTGGACT
>PVJN01052579.1:0-14005 GCA_004026805.1 Lasiurus borealis | reverse complement strand
ATTCAAGGTTGTAATATTTGCATGATAAGTCGTTGCTAGGATGGTAATAACAGCATATGCCTGTTGAGGTCATGGGAACTGAGCCCTTTAGAGACCTTCCCCATTCAACACCCCACCCCCAGGAGATGCTCACGGGAGAGATACTATTATTATCCCCATTTTACAGTTCACAGAACTGAGGCTCAGCTGTTCAACAGGTTGCCCAAGGCACCCAACTCAGCGGCGAAGCCCCGCCTCCGAATCAGGTCTTTCAGAGACGAGAGAGAGGTAGCCCAGTGCTGCCTGAGCGGGTCTTGATGGGAGCCGGGGAGCCAGGAGGTGCTGGGTGACAGTCTGGGGTTGACAGAAGCAGTTACCCGAGCTCTCGGTGCAGGTGTGACGAGGAGAGTCACCCTCTGTCACTGTCCAGCTGGCAGGCCCCTTCCTGGTGCCTAAGTTGGCAGTGAGCCCGGCAGGAGAGGCTTTTGTCTCCAAACGCAGGTAGCTGCTCTGGCCGTGAGCTGCCTTGGCTTGAGCCCTCAATGCTGAGTCATGAAGCAGGAACGGGTATTCACCTGCGGTCAGCTCCCTGGCCCTTGGCTGAGCACGCCACCCTGGGGCCAGGACCCAGAGGGTGGAGATACGTGCCTGTCCGTCTGGGGGAGCTCAGCCTATGTGCAGCTCTGGCCGGGGGCTCAGTGGGTTGGAGCGTCATTTTTGGTTTAGGGTCCAATCCCTAGTTGGGGCACAGGGAGGCAGCTGACCTATGTTTTATACATCAATCTCTCTATCTCTTTCTCTCTTTCCCCTTCCTCCCTCTTTCTCTCTCTAAAACCAAGAAACAAATCCTTGGGTAAGAATTAAAAAAAAACACCCTGTGCAGAGCTGTGTCAGGCTCCCAGGAGCCTGGTGAGGGAGCAGCTGATGGTGCCTGAGGGGTTGGGGCCAGCACCGGGACCTGGCTCTAAGCTGGTCCTGCAAAGCTGAGTCATGGTGATCGACACACAAGTACCCATCTCTTTATTGACACTCCTCACCCCCACCCGGGAGGAACCTCAGTGCACTGGGGAGGCTCCGCCATGCACTCACTCAACAACTGTGAGGAGCACCCCAGATCCAGCTGCCCCCAGAAGACCAGGTCCTTCCCCTCAAATAACTATTCTGAGGGGAGAAGGCAAACCGTAAACGGGAAAGTCAATAATATAAACACGGACATAGAGAAGGGCTTTGAGGGAAATAAAGCAGAACGGGAGAGTGATGGTGGGGGCTGGGGAGGGATGGAGGCGTGTGGAGGTGGGGATGGGGCAAAAAGCAGGAAAGTGTAAGGCTCTGAGGTGGGAAAGTGTGCAGTTGGTTTGAGAGATGCAGGAAGGCCACGTGGCTGGTGAGTGATGGGGAATGGGGACTGGCAGGAGGATCCAGGCACAGGAGCCTGAGAGCACGGGGTCGGGGGGAGGGGGAGGGAGAAGTTTGGGGGTGCATCCTGGGGGTTGTGAGGCCAGGTGAAGGTTTTCCATTTGTTTGGAAGAGATCCTTAGGTATGTAGGTGTGTGGATGAGGGCGAGCAGTGAGGTGGCTGTGCCTTCGGGTACGGGACATGGTCAGGGACGGTGACAGGCAGTGGGAACAGGAAGTGGGCTCGGCTGGAGCTGACAGGACTTGCTCCTGTTCTCACCTGGAGGCCTGGGGAACGTGGGTGCCCTTGGCTGGGCTGGGGGTGGGGACCAGGCAAGCGGCAGGTTTGAAGGGAGAAGTTCTGTAATGGATTTGCTGCCTGAGAGACCTCCCTCCTGAGGTAAGACACGGATGTGGTGTGCCACGCACAGCTCGGCTGCAGGTCAGGGACCCTCGTGCTCCCACCTGCAGAAAGGCCGCTGCAGCTGACACCCTCGCCCTCAGGGGACAGGGGCTGCCTGCCCTTTCCTGGGGCAGTCTTATCCCACCACTGGCCCATGTGGGGATGCAGGGTTTTGCCCCCTTGCCTCTTTTTGGGGCAACTCTAAAGGGCCATTCTAGCTTCAGAGGCCTGCGGGATCAGCGAGGGCCTGGTGACACGCATCTCAGCACATCCCTCTCCCGGCTCCATCCTGTCTTCCTCTTGGGGGTGATCCCTAAGGCACTCCCCAATAATCCCCCTCCACAGGCGATTGGATACAGTAGCCTGGAGGTCAGGGGAGAGGTCAGGCTGGGAGGCATCAGCACGTGATGAGACCCCACCCCTCTCCACCGAGGAGAGCGGCCTGAAGGTGACTTTTAGAGCCGAGGAAGGGCCTGGGAGCCAGCAGCAGCCACCAAGAAGTCACTCTTGGGGAGGAGGAGGGAAAGCAGGAGGGTGGGCGTCCTTGGAGCCAAGCTAAGCCAGGTGAGGTAGGATGCGGACCCATGATGCTCTGGCCTGCTCGTTTCCACCTCATGGGATTGCAGGAGGGATTTTTTCAAAGCTGGGGCGTCATCTGGTAAGGAGATGAACTAAGGGAGAGGAGAAATCGAGGATGCAGGAAGTGGCTTGGTGGGTGGGGGACAGGTGTAGGAGCAGAGGACCTGACGGGGTGGGAGAGGGAGGGTCCACCTATGAACCATGTGTGGAGGCAGAAGGAAGGCAGTGCAGCACCTGCACACGGGGCCTGCAGACCCGGCGGAGGGGAAAGGTCTCTCAGGTCCCTTCTATACACACACTGCACACACAGTCCTCAGCGGCTGGTGAGCCTGGGGGAGCAGAGCCGGAGATGCACAGGGGAGGAAGGAGAACCATCTTAGCCTGAAGGCTCCCGGCTGGCAAAAGGAAGAGGCGTGATTAAAACCCAGCCCCGAACTTGAAACCCTTGGCTCTGGGCTTCACTAGGTGGAAAAGCGCAAGGAAAGACACTTCACCAGGGAAGAGCAAAGGTGTCAAGACCTCTGTGTTCAGCAAGTAATAGAAGTAACAACAGAAATAGGAGCTATTGCTATGCTACGTACTCTTCATGCATCCTTTCACTTCACACACACACACTCCTCCTCCCCCAATATCCCTAAAACACACAGTTGGTCCTCATTTTCGGCAGAATCCGTATTTGCAAATTGGCCTGCTTGCTGAAATTTGCCACCCACCCCCTAATCAGTACCGGCAGCGTTTCTCACGATCATTCGTGTCGATATCAGGGTATGGACAGCGTGGGTCGCCCGCCGAGGGTGAACAGGTCGTCACTCCTCCTTCTGCTCAGACTGTAAACATGTCTTTGTAGCAGTCTTCTTAGCGGTTTGCACTCGGGGGCTTTTAGTTGGTGATTTTGCTGTTTTAAGGGACCCCCACGTGGGGTGCTGACGTGCTGCCGCGCGTTCCCCGTGCCAGACAGCTGTGCTGTGCCTTATGGAGAACATGTGTTAGACAAACTTCGCGCAGGCCCAGGGGCAGGGCTGCAGGCCGAGTTCCATGTTAACGAGTCAACAACATCTATTAAACGAGGGGTCTTGAAACAAACACACGCAAAGCAAGGTTACATATGGACTGGTTGATGAAAACGCTGGAGCGATCAGAGGCCTGTAGGAGCTATTGTAGGCGCTGATTCCGTGTTCACAGAGCTACTGTACATTACAGGAGTAGCTCAGTGGTTGATCATTGACCTA
Organism: Lasiurus borealis; assembly: GCA_004026805.1. Lineage (NCBI taxonomy): Eukaryota > Metazoa > Chordata > Mammalia > Chiroptera > Vespertilionidae > Lasiurus > Lasiurus borealis. Next base: position 10,420 of record PVJN01052579.1, on the reverse strand, counting down.
TGAAGCAGGAGGTCACAGTTCGATTCCCGGTCAGGGCACATGCCTGAGTTGTGGGCTTGATCCCCAGTGTGGGGCGTGCAGAAGGCAGCCGATCAAGGACTCTCTCATCATTGATGTTCCTATCTCTCTGAAATCAATAAAAGTGTTTTTTTGTTTGTTTGTTTTTTAAATAGAGTTGATGTGTGCAAGCTATGGCAGAGCAGGGCCTGAACCTGGGCTGGCCATGCCCAGGAGCACTTCACTCCCATGAATGTGGCCTTGTGGTCTAGCGGGATGGCGGGGCCTGGCCTGGAAGAAAGGTTTCTTTTTTCGGACATCCTGAGAGCAGCCCTGCCTCCCCCTGCATGGCCTCCTCGGGGCCGGGAGCCTCTCCAGCGTCCACCTGAACACAGCAGCTCCTTCAGTCCGTGCGCTGCGGCCAGAGAGCCCGGCTGGCTGTGGTTTCCCCTAAGTGGGAGGAACACTGGCTCAGTGTTCTGGGGCCAGGCGCCTTTGGTTTCCCTGGGCCGCGCCCTGCCCTGGAAGCGGAGCCGCACAGGAGGTGTGTGTGCCCGAGAGGGAGGCCCGCTCCCGGCTCCAGAGGGGCCCATCCCGTCTGCCGCTGCGACTGCCTGTGTTTTCCTGGGCAGCCTGGCCCGTCCCGGGCGGGTCCGAGTGAGCTGTGGCCCCGGGCCCTCCGGGAACCACCGTCAGGACCAGGCTGCGTTCTCCCCCATCCCCCTGGCTGCCTTCTCACAGTGCAGAGCCCGCAGCCCTACTTCTGTGTTTATGGGGTGGCTTGTTTGGGGTGTTTTTTAATTATAGTGACCAGGATCATTTAGGGTACAATTGTATGTGTGTATGTCAGGGGGACTGTGTCTGCTTTCAAAGTGGAATTTCAAGCCCTTCGGTATATGTCCTTCTGACCTGAAATAAGATGCACGGTTGCCTTCATCAACTACCATCCTTGTCTAAACGTAATTCTCTTCTCGGGAGCGGGATGCATTCCTGAGATTAATGACCACCACCCTGGAGTGACCCTGGGGTAGGTCATAATTATAGTCTGAGAACGAGCCTACAGGGAGACCTCACAGGAGGGGCCAGCGACCTTGGTGAGCAGGTGCTCAGTGGCCTCCTGGGCCACACCCTTTTGCAAAGCCCCCGAGGGTGGTGGATAGGCTGCATTCCAGAGCGGCTCTGGCGGGAACTTGGGGTGACCCAGCAGAGAGCACAGCCCCACTGCCAAGCTGTGGGGCTGAAGAAGGGGCCTGGGCTTGGAGCTAGAGGAGCTGGGAACAGGACCCCGCAACCCTTCCTGACCCACTGTATATAGAAACCGCAGCTTGAGGATGTAGAGGTTAGGGCAACTGAGGCAGCATTTGGACCCCAGTACCTAAGTGTAGGGTCTCACTGGTGAGTTAATATACCCAGCACATACATGTGTGCACACCTGCTAATGACTGAAAGGGCCCCTGCTTACAGCATAGCCCTAGGTGTCCAGTGGTGCTGTGGGGAGAAGGCTTTACATGGTAGGTCACACCTGAGTGGGGTTTTGAAGGATGTATAGGAGTTTGCTTAGTGGACCGAGGAAGTAAAATGTTTGGTATTAAAATAGTATCCCCAGTTTACTCCAAACCCTTCCCCCTTCTGGGTCAGTGTCTATTCTCTGCCATAACAAGCCATATGACTGTAGATAAGTCATTTCTTCTTTCCAGTTTCCCAATTGTAAAATAGGATCTTTTAAAACTTTAATGTGATTTCTGTGGTTTCATGTCTATATAGGCCTAGATGGTAATAATTTCTACAAAGTTACCATATTTGCAAAATACTTTCCAAAAGTCTTTGACCGACCCCCCTTATCCCACCTCTCTCTCTCTCTCTCTCTCTCTCTCTCTCTCTCACGGGGAATCAAACCTGAAACCTTTTTGGTGTACAGGATGCCACTCCAATCAACTGAACCACCTGCTCTTACAGAACTTGTCAGAGTCTTTCCATTCGAGTGATGAGGAAACTGAGGCATGGCAGAGTCAGACCTCCAGTCTAGGTCTTCTGACCCTGAGTTTGGGGTTCTCTCCACTGTCCCCCATGACCTCTCATACCCCACAAGCCTACAATCCCTCTGATGATTACACATACATGATCCTTGGTGGATCATGCACCTTGCCCAGGCCCTGGGTCACATGTTATTGCTGACAGAGAGGAGAGGAGGATGTGTGCAGAGCATGCCAGGCCCCTGCCCTGGAGAGAGCTGCGAGAAAGAGGTGAGCAGGAAGGCTGGCCCTGAGACGGGCGGGAGGCAGGACCTTGAGGAGTGTCAGGAGGAAGCTGTTTTAGCCAGAAAGCAGGATCAAATCCGGGACAGCGAGGAGGGGCACAGCTACCCTCTCCTGGAGCAAAATTCAGTGCCTACATCCAGGGTGAAAATAGACCTCTGCCCCCCAAAGTTTCTCTACCCTCTACCCTGGGTGGGTTTTCTTCATAGCAGGAGTCATTTATATCATTTATTCATTTATTTGTTTGCTGTCTGATTTCCCACACCAGAATGATCCTCCAGGAGAACCAAGACTGTATAGATCACAGCTGTATCTCCAGCACCTTGAACACATAAAAGCTCTTCATTACCTGTTAGTGAATGAATGAATGAATGAATGATGCCTTCACCCTATAATCGCTCCAACTCCCACTGTAGTCAGCAAGCCTCTAGCAGAGTAGTTGCCAAACTTTGTTGCATTGGAATCACCTGGGAATCTTTAACAACAGCTAACACGAGACTCCCACCCTAGAGGTTTGGATTCAGTTGCTATGGGATATGACCCGGATATGGACACTTTTTAGTTCCCCGAGTGATTCCAGTGGTGCAGTTTGGGAACTAAAAGTCTGAGACACAGGCTGTCTGGCCTGGGGGGAGGGGAGAGGAGGAGAGGGGAGGAGAGGGCGGGCATTGGTAGGAGAGGAGAGTGGTTTATGCTCTCTTGGTTGTACAGTCACCTGACTTGATGGAGAGTCAAGAAAAGAGGAGTTTTTCTTCCTTGCCCTCCCCCAGTTCAAGTTAAAAAGATTGATCCTACTTCCTCCTTTTCTGCCACCTCCTCCTCTTAGATGATTGAACGAGTCAGAGGAAACGCAGGTTTTCTCACCATTTTCCCTCTCGTTGAGTTTGCATGAGTAAGAAAACCCATTATTCATGTGTGCACAGGTTGACAAAAATAGAGCGTGGTCTCTCAGAACACTCAGTCTGGGGCCAGAGTCAGTCAGCCCTTGTCCCACCCCGGCTGCACAGCGTCCAGCCAGACACTGCGAGGGAAGCCAGTGCCAGGGGAAGGCATCCTGGCCAAAGGACAGTCACCAACACGGAGGTGTTGGCCAGTGGAAAGGGGCTCCCGTTTTCAGGATGCGAACCTGGGTCCCACATCTGTTCCTGGGTTAGCCGGGGAAGGAAGGGGGGTGTAGAATGGGAAGGGATCTTAGCAATGTGCCATCCATCCCATACCTTTCCAGAGGAAGGGATGGTTCCAGGTGCCCTCATCTTTCTAGGCCCAGTCCAGGCCCAGGCCAAGGACCAGCCCCTGGTGGGGTGGAAGGGTTCCGGGACAGACATGTCCTCCCATTGTTTCTAAGGGGGAGATTGGGGACAACTTTTCCCCCAGGGTCAAATTGTCACCTTTAAAGCCACAGAACCTTAGTACCTAGTTTTCCTTTTAAAGCAGAGGCTTACAACATCAAAGGCTGAGTTTGTCCTCTGGACTGGAAAGCTGAGGCTTAACGTTCAGGGCTGATACTTTCTGACTGTGGAGTCAGGGGGTCCTCTAAAAGGGAGGTGCGAAGACAGCGTTTGCGGGCGAGCCTGAGCCAGCTGCCTGGAGGGCTTCCCCACACAAAGAGCAGCAATAATGTCCAGTGTGTGACAGGGTTGGGCTGATGTTGACAGTCCTGGTTGATGACTGATGTCTGACTTGGAGAGCACTAGACAGAGTCATGAGGATCCTAGTCCTGGATCTGCCACTGACTGCAGCTGTGAGAAGAGAAGCTACTTCCCACCTCTGAGGCTCCTTCCCCTGTTTGGTAAAGGAATGGTTATACCAGACGAGTGATTTTTTTTTTAAAAAAAGTATGTTATTGATTTCAGAGAGGAAGGTAGAGAAAGAGAGAGATAGAAACATCAATGATGAGAGAGAATCATGGATCGGCTGCCTCCTGCATGCCCCACACTGGGGATCGAGCCCGCAAACCCGGTCATGTGCCCTGACCAGGAATCAAACCGTGACTTCCTGGTTCATAGGCCTGCTGGGCCAGACCAGTGATTTGAAAGCCACAGAACCCTTTGTTCACATGAAATCTTATGTAAGTAGTTCACACGCAGTCTACATGTAAAGCAGACAGAAGTGGAGCCATCACTCACCGGGGGCTTCTCTTCCCTTTTGCAGGGTCCCCACAGAACCCCAAGGAGCCCAGTTTGAGAACCATTGGACCTAATGCTTTTTTTTTTCAGTTCTAGTATTATTTATGTAACTGCTTTCTGTTTGTCCCGTTGGCTAATAATGATTGGCATCAGTTACTTGACTAATATTAATACTTTGGTAACTCTCACAAAGCTCTTTTCCTGTTACAATGATGCCATATATGCTTAGCCCATCTTTCCCTATTGGCGCCAATATGTCTCTTTACTCCAAACACTGCCTCTTTACACCATGTGATGTTGAGCTAACTCCTGCATGGTGACAGCAGAAGGAAAATAGACACAGGCAGGTAGCTGTGGTACAGAGAGAACTTACTGTTCTCTTCCTTCACCTGGATCACCCAAGTGGGCACGTGTTTTCCACCCTCATCAGTTTCTAGAGGCTAGTAACTCCTGCTTGACAACATTCTACCCGCTTCGCTCTCTCTGGCTCTGGCATTCAGCACCATGGGAGTAGTCTCATACTGACAATGGCAGTGTCCGTTTCATGACATAAAAAGAATTAATCAGAGTGGCTTGCCCTCTGAAAATTGTGCCTGGAGACGTTCCCTGGGAGGTGGTTTCTGTTTCGGATGAGGTGGTTCTTTCTCCTGAAGAGTCGAGGCAGACACCCTTAGGGGACTCACAGCACTGGGCCAGCGCTGTGAAGGAGTCCACGCCCCGCCACTCCCCATCCCTGCCTGCTTCCCTCCATCAGTAAGGCATCCTCATCAGAGTGGAAAGGAGTGCACTGGCAGTCAGGAGTCTGAATGTCAGGCCCTGCTGATCTGACCTCATTGTGTGGCTTTGCACAAATTCCCAGCCCTCTCTGAGCATCTGTCCTTCCATCCATAAACTGGGGGAAGAGTTCATTAGGTATTTATCCAGAGAGTCTTCCTGGGTGTAAATGGTTGGATTCTATAACATCGAGGACACATCCATGCTAAGCGACTCAGTAGCTTGCTCCTAGCCTTATGGGGAGGGGATGCTCAGGAGGCAGTCCCATGGTTCCTAATAGTTCTCTCCTAGCCGCTATTTGAACACAGGACACTGAGTCCTTTAGGAGCCCTGGCCTGAACTGGAGACCTCAGTTCCCACATTTTATTTCAGACACAGTCAGCCCTCCCCCCCCCAAAAAAAAAAAATCACTGCTTCCCTGAATCCTATGAAAGATGTCAGAGCTTCTCTCGAAAGCCAGTGTCCTAAATGCTCCCACAAGCTGCTCAGGTGCTAATCCTCACCTCACTTCTTCCCAGCCTCTTGTCATAGGATCACTGATAGTGACTACTGTTTACTGAGCACCTGCTTTGTGCCAGGTCCTGTTCTAAGTATTTTATGGGTTTTGATGATTTTGATCCTCACAACAATCCTAAAACACATACTACAAACCTCTCCAGTTTACAGATGACATCCAGCTACAAGGGGTGAAGCCAAGATATGACCTTTGGCTCTGGCTCCGGAGCTCACACACCTAATCCCGGAGCCAGGCTGAGGCTCCTTCATGCTGCTGGTCCTAACTAGGAGCTGGAGCTGCTGGTTACTGAGTGCCTGCAGCGCCAGAGGCACCGTACTAGACACTTATTGTCGTCATTTCACTTAAACCTCACCCCTGGACGACGAAAGGTCTTGTTTCCATTTCACAGGGGTGGGAACTGAGACTCTGAAACATTAAAGGACTTCCCCACGGGAAACTGCAGAACTGGGCAGGCTTCAGACTCAGAAGTGTTCCATGTCGCATCTTGTGACCTTCTTTGTCGTGCAGCTTTTCACAACAAATACCTGGAGGTGCTCCCCACCCCACTGCTTTTGGGAAAAATAAAGAGGGACCACTAACCCCGCCCCTCCCTAGAGCTCTTGAAAGGGTAGATCAGGCTGTTCCTGGTGGGGGCAGGGAGGGGACTTGACAAATCTGACTTTCTCATTGACCTTCACTAGGATAGTGCCGGGACTCAGAGAAGGAATGAGCACCTCAGCTACTCTTCTCCAGTTCTGGGTGATTCTGTCATGGGGTCTGCTCTCTGGGGCCCTGAAGTCTTAGGGGCAATATAAGACTCAAAAAGGAAGAGGGGAAACTGAGATAGAACCCCTGGACTTAGCCACACCCTGAAACTTCAGAGGCTGCTAAGTCTCGAGGTGAAGCTGGGGAAGGCAAATAGAGCAGGCCCAGGGTGCAGAGGCCCATTCTGGTCCCACACCTTTGATGAGTGCCTACAATTAATTGTGCCCACTATGCCAGGGTGCACAACCCACAAGGCAGACTGTGCCATTCCCATTTCACAGATGTAGATGCCGAGTCTGAGAGAGGTTAGATAACTCGTCCCAGACTCACAGCTGGCAAGTAGGAATCAAATTCAGGTGTGAGTCCAAAGCCCGTGTTCTTTATGATACACCACAGTGCTCCTGTGTGTTAGGGACAGTGAGAGTGGACACACACAGTCTGTGGCCTCCATACACAGATCTCTGAACTGCAAGGTAGAAGCAGCAGCCATGAGTTTCCCTACTGCGCCCACCTCCCCTCACACGCAGCCCTTGCGAGTCTGCCTCTGGCAAATGCTGTTCTTTTGGGGGAGCCCACAGCAAGTCTGGGAGCCCAAAGGGATGCTTTATCTCAGAGACAGATTCTGGTAAACTAAGGACCAACTGTGAATTTATTTGTAGGAGAGAGATTGGGGAGAAGGGAGTTGAGAACAAGGAGCCAGAGAGAAGAGGACAGAAAGCTGGAAAGCTCTGTGTGCGCGTGCACGCGCGCACACATGCATGTATGTGCGTGTACCGGGGAAAGCTGGCTGAGTGACAGGCCTTGACCATACCAAAGTGCTACTTTGTTGGTTAATGAAAACTCAGGAAAAGCAAAGGTGGCTTCACCCTGACCTGGGCCAGATAATTAGGAAGATAAATGTTTCCCTCAGCCCAGTTACACAATGCAACACCAAGTGAAAGGGAAACCACATTTGCCATAGTTGCTGCTTTGCATCTTTGCCTCCTTTTAATCTAGAGCAGTGGTTCTCAACCTTCCTAAGGCCGCGACCCTTGCATACAGTTCCTCATGTGGTGGTGACCCCCAACCATGAAATATTGCTACTGTTATGCATCGTGATGTAAATGTCTGCATTTTCCAATGGTCTTAGGCGACCCCTGTGAAAGGGTCGCGACCCACAGGTTGAGAACCACTGATCTAGAGCTTCCTGAAGCGTTCTGAGGGGGGCATGTTTTCGACTTAAATTGTATTTACCAGGATTCAACAGAAAGGGCCCTTTCCTTCTTGTGTTTTAGTTCCTGTTGTCTTTTCTTATTATTTATTGATTTTTAGAGAGGAGGAGAATCACTGATTGTTGCACTTATCCATGTATTTCTTGGTTGCTTACTGGATGCGCCCTGACCGGATGAGCCCGCAACCTTGGTCTATCGGGAGGAGGCTCTAGCCCACGGCACTGCCGGCCGCGGCTTCAGTTCCCGCTGCCTCTGTATTACTGGGCTGGTTATGAAGACAACTTGGACTTCACACGAAAAAAAGTGGGAAGGTGACAGGTGGGACTCAGGATGAGACTCTGGCGGCTGGTAGAAGTCGGGGGTAGGTTTGGCAGGTCTTGGTTGGGGCTCGCAAACGTGAGCCCGGAAGCTCCGGCCAGAATCGCAGTGCGGCGGCCACAGAGGAGTGAACTGAATGGACAGCGGCGGCGGCAGAGCCTGCCCGGCGGGCGCGGGTGGGGAAACTCTCCGTCTTCCGCAAACCCGGAGCCTGGCGGCCCCGAGCCCAGGCGGCGGCAACCTGGCGGCGCAGGACCCGGCGGGCCCAGACCGGCTCCCCTCACGGAAGCGCCCCCCGGGACGGGTGTCGCCTGGACCCGCCTTCTGGCCGCGCGGCTATTGGTCGGCGCCGCCCCAGACACCTGCCCCTACCTTAGGGGGCGTGGCTACCTGGGCCCGCCCCACGTGGCTCGGGTTCCCAGGCGGCGCTGCCTCAGGCCCCGCCCCCCGCCTCAGGCCCCGCCCCTTCTATCTCCGATCCCGGGCGCCTCGTGATGTCACGGCAGCTTTGATACAAAGAACCCTTCGGCCCACGCGGGTCTCCCGGCAACCGGCGCGGGCGGGGGCGGGGCTGGCATCGTCCACGGGGGCCGAACCGTGCGAACTGCCGCGGCGCGGCGGGAGCCGTCCCTGCTCTCTCCGCGCGGCCCGCCACGTCCCTTCCCGCCCCGCGCGACCCGCGTCCGTCCGCCCGCTCCTCGCTCCTCTGCAGCGCACCGACCTGCGACCAGACCTGGAATGCGCACCCCGCCGGCCCGCGGGGGCCAGGTAAGCTGCGGCCAGGGCTCGGGCCGGCCGGGCTCCGGGACGCGCACCTGGCCCGCCCGCCCGCCCGCGGACCCGGGGCCAGGGAAGTTGCCGGAGCGTGGAACTTCGCCCGCAGCCCGGCGCCAGCCCCCGCCCCGGGAGTGGCCGCCCGCTCGGCCTTGGCCCGGAGGTCGGGTTACCTGCATCCCGGCTCGCCTGGCCGTAGCGGGGAGCCGCTGCCCACTCTGGGCCCTTTGCCTGCACCCGGGGGCCAGGGTGGGCACGACCGGGTCCGGGGCGCGGAGAGGGGTGGCCGCTTCTTTCTCAGGTGCAGTTTCAGAAAGTTGTTTTAGGGGGTATAGTTGCCTGGGATGGGGGTCGTTTGTCCGGCCGCCTCCTAGGGGACCCTCTCGTCCCACCGTCACTCCCGGCGTCACCCCCGCTCCCCTGGGTGTTGACGCAGCTCGGCTCTTGCCCCCGCCGAGTCCTGAGCGGGCTGTGCGCGGAGGAGCCTCTCCGCAGCTCCTGGCGGCGGCACCGAGCCTGTTCCCCGGCTCCCCTCGCCTCTCCGAGGGCCGCTGCGGGGCCAGCCTGGTTCGGGGTTGGAGGACAGGGCCAAGATGCTGCGGAGGTGTGCGTGACGCCCGCCCCCTCGCTCCCCCAGAGTCAGCAGCGGGTGGGTCCCGGCAGTCGTTGCTATTGCCACAGCCCTTCCCACTCTCTCCCTCCCACTCTCCCTCTATTGCTGGAGCCCGGCCCCGCTTCAGCCAGGGACTTTCCCCCTGCTCATCCCTGCGCACCCGCCAGTGCCCCCTTTTCCCACTCCTCCGCAGATGGCTGGGTGAGACAGACAGACATCACTCGGCCTGAGGATGACATGTCAGTGTTCCTTGACTAACTTATTTCTAGGTCACCTTCCTGCACGCAGCCCGTGTGGCACCCCCCTGGGCTGGTTTCTGGTGATCACCACTTCGCTTAGGGCTGGGGCTCCTGGGAAGGGGGTGGGGCAGGCATCCCCTGAGGCATCCCCAGGTCCTCCTTCCCCTGGTGACATGTGGTTGCACTGTTGTCAGGTTGTGGAAGAGGAATCTGAGAGCGGGGAGGGGTGCCTGCCAGCTGTGTGCCTCTCAGACCTCTGCAGCGGGGATCTCTGTCTTCCTGTAACCATCCAACTCAGTCTTGCCACCTCCCCAGCACCAGCTTTCCCAGGTAGCCTGGGCACAAACCTTAAACTGCTAATTACATGCCCAGGGGCTACTATAAACACTGCCCTTAAGATGTTTGTAGTTAGTTGGGAGAATGACAACTCCTCTGAGCTGCTGGGCAAGTTGATCTGGATTCTCGGTCTAAGGTGTCTGCGAGATGTGTGTAGAGGTGTGTCGAGGAGGTGTGTGTCGTCCTATAACCCCTCCCCACCCCGCAATGTGTGGCCTGGAGAAATGAGGGGAGCCAGTGAAGACCAGGGACCTTGAGCAGCTTGGGAAGACCACCTACTGGGGGGACAGCTTTGTAATTTGGGGGACCCTGGGCTCTGGTGGAGGGGGTGGGGTGGATGACTAAGGCCCTGCAGAGATAAGATTGTGCCTAGGGGAGGGACTAAATTAGCCAGGCAATGTGAGCAGGCCGGAAGGTATGACCTTTGTCCCAAGGAAGATGGGTAGTGGAGACTGCCTGGCGTCTGTTCACGGCGTCTGTTCACGGAGAAGACTTTTAGTCCAGGGAGGGAAGAAA
>PVJN01052578.1:0-14051 GCA_004026805.1 Lasiurus borealis | reverse complement strand
GAAGACAAGTTGTTGACCAAATGAACACATTTTAAATTGGTTCTGATTATTACTTGTAACCATGGCTACAGAACAATCAGGCTTTTCATGAATTTGAGGGGACTTTTTATTCTAGTGTTCTCTAAAGGTAAACTCCATGGGAAACCGGTTTGTCTGTTTTATTTCTCTTGTATCACTAATACCTACTACAGCACCTGGCACATTTATTATTATTTGAATAAACAAATGTAGGGATTTTTTGCCAAGTTACTGATGAGTGCTTTTATTTTAAGGTTTATCAGTATTCTCCCAGCATAATGGTTAAAAACATGGCTTTATAATCACATAGTCCTAGCTCTGAATTTTGGCTCTGCCATTAACTAGTTTATGGCCTTACAGAAGCTGCATTTCAGTAGTATTCCAAAGGAAGGCAGGGAGAGAATAACAGTGCCTACCTCCCAAGGCTCCTCTGAATATTATGGAAATAATGCCCAGTTTCTAGCATGCTGAAGTTCAAAACTATGAGTCATGTCTATTACTACTCGGGAAGTTTCTAAAAGGCTCAAAGAAGACATTTCAGGCCTTATAAACCAGGATGATTAGGTCTAGCACTAGGGAAAAGCACCGAGTAAGATCTGAAATAACACATTCCAAGGGGGTGCTCCTGACCCCAAGTCTCCCCCTCCTTTCCCTGTAGTCCTCTCTTACGCATTGCTCATCCATCACCCACTCCCCATCCATCACCCCCGGATTTCACTTCCCTTCATCCTACCTCACAAACCAATCACTCTTGATATTCCTATATTAACATTTCTCAAGCATGGAGATACAATGACTGAGTTAAATCATTTTCTCCCAAAAGGAACACTATTTAGCAAATGCATTATGCTGATCTATTTTAATTGACCTTGTCCAATTCCCTGCAACTTATCATATACCAGAAACCTGAGACAGCAAGACACAGAAAGGTAAGTTTTGAATGGGACACCTAGACACTCAATTGCTGGGTCAGAGGACTCTAGGGTCATCCCCTTTCCTTCCCTTCCCTTCCCTTCCCTTCCCTTCCCTTCCCTTCACTTCCCTTCCCTTCCCTTCCCTTCCTTTCCCTTGCCGCCACCGCCTCCTCCTCCTCCTTCTCCTCCTCTTCCTCCCTCCCTCCCTCCCTCTTTCTCTCTTACACACACACACACACACACACACACACACACACACACGAACACATACATCAACATTCAGCATCTCTGCCCCTAGCTCTTGCCAATCAGAATGTCTAGTACCTTTGATTAGGTTTATGGATATCAAGGTGCCTCAGGAACTGTCTGAAAACTGACAAGGCTGAGTGTATCCGCTCTGATAGTGAGCTATACTTCCTCTATAAGACACTGCCCCACATTATCTGAATTTTGTTATATCATTATTGTCCCCGGATCTTATTAATACAGATACACTTCCCTCCATGTAAAATGTAATGAAGATCACAGCAGGCCTGTGGGCAGATGGCCCTGGGTTTGAATCCTCTCTCGCCCGTGTATTAGCCGTGCCACTCTGGGAAAGCTGCCTAAGCCTGCGGGGCTGGCTACCTCAGTTATGCTCACCTTGTGGAACCGTCCTGAGAATTTCAGCAAATATGCCCCGGGCACAGAGCAGGCCCCCATCAGGAGCAACTTAACATATGCAGGGGTGCCCAACACTCAACCCACAGGCTGCCAGAGCTGCATACAAATGCCTTTGGGGGAGAATTTCAGAATAATGAGAAAATAAATGACTTTGGGGAGCAGTTTCTGAGGAACCACTGAACCAGTAGGAAGATGTGTTCAGGGGATAATCAGAAACAACTGGAACCCATTTGCCACAGTACAGGCCTGTGGTAGAACTGGTTGCACATCCCAAAGTTTAGCTGTAAATGAGAACCTTGTGAAAACTGATCCAAATAAAGACAGTCAGTGCTAGTCACCTGCCTGAATTCTGTATGCACATTCAACATGAGGGACAAGAAGTGTGATGAATCGCTGGAGGGCATGCTATTCCTGGTGGGTTCTGGGTAAAACCTTAAGCCTCCACTGGAGTCAAGATGTCAATTTGCTCCTGCCCTTATGAAGGCACCACCTGGTGGCCACTACCAGAAATGACAGTGCGGAATAAGTCTCTTCCAGCAACCAATTCTTTTTTATCTATTCACTCAGCAAATGTTGATTGGGCCCTTATTATGTGCCAGGCAAGTGCTAAGTGCTGAATGCACAAGTAGAATAAAATTTGGTGGCAGTTCTCAATAAGCTCACTGTTGAGACATCTGTTGAGTGATGGAGTTTCATGTAATCTAACTTGGACCAAGCCCTTTACCCTCCAATCTCTCCTCTCTGAATTCGGGAGAATTGTTTGCAAATAAATGCCATTCATTTGCATGAGTGTACTGAGGTCTTTCCACTTCATCCTTCCTGCTTCTATTTTTCCAACTGCACCAGACCGGGTCTCATTCCCATTCCCAAATGAAATTCCTGCTCAAATCTCCCGAGAGAGGCTTGGATTTAGGAGGGAATGTGGTTAATTGTCTTTTTGTACGTTTTCATTGCTTCCCACGACTCAAACTGCCTCTGCATGCTTCCCCCTTCATTCCCATGCTTCCTGCTTCTCCCTTTGCTTCAGCTAAGAGGCAAATAAATGAGGGACAGTGGATTAAGAAATAAGAGGAACATTCCATCCTGTTTTCCTCCCAGTTTCATCCCCTGACGTTTCAAACAAACATTTTCAGAACTCCCATTTCAGAACTTCCTGTGGCACGTTCTTGTGAACATCCCTTGAGGATGGATCTGATTTAGGGAAATAGTCAAATCTTAAACAGAGTCCCTACTGATGACTCAGCTGGGTAACGGAGTTCTAAAGGGAGCTGCAGCTACTGCAGAAGAAAACCGACTTCCTTGGGTAGCTGGAAGGCATGTGGAAAGGGAGCTCTGAGAAGTTTGAGTGAAGTTAGTGTCTACAACCCCAAGACCCTTGCTTAGAAAAGCGATACTCACTTTGGATGCATGCTTTTTCTTAGTATTCTAGGATCACATGTGAAGAAGTACCAAGGAAATCAGTGGGAGTGGCAAGTTAGTGATCCAGAGAGCTGCAGGTGCCAGGAGGATGGCCCGGTGCATCCCCTGAAGGTAGCACTGGCCTAACGCAGGCAGGACACCCTTCCTAACTGAATGGAGGCAGGCTGGGGGCAAAGGTGCACACAGAGGAAGGTAAGAGAGGAAGCAGCGTCTGAACTGGGGCATGAAGAGAGAGTTCACATAGAAAGAATGAAAAAGCGTCCGGAGACTAGAGTCACATCCTGACAGCTATTGTCCTGGTGTGACAGAGTTCTTGGAAATAATCTGCTGGTCTTGATTCACTGATGAGGGCAGCAAGTGCCCCCGGTAGTGCCCAGATCAGAAACATAGGCCAAAAAAAAAAAAGGAATGAAAAAGCGCCCACCTTGTGAGCACAGGAGTCGCTGTGTTTACCTACAGGAAACATCTGTGTATGCCCACCAAGCACAGGTGGAGCCAAGGCAGAAAAATGTTCCCTTCTTCCCAGCTAGGTGCTCTGGCTGACGTAATAATTAAATTGCTGGAAGACAGACTAACAGGAGAAAAAGTTAATTTCATACAGAAGGGTATAAGAGTCAAGGGCAAACTGGTCAGTTGAGGCTCGTAGGCCATCCTGAGCTAAGGAATGGGATGGGGCCTAGACAATTCACCAGGCAATAAGAAGAGCAGATGTTTGGTAATTAGATCATTCACGAAAAAAAAGTTTCTCTCATTCTGAGTCATGCCCCCTATCTAACTCCTTTTTAGGTAGCTAAGGGAGAGGTAAAAGGATTTTTTTTCTTTTTTTTTTTTTGAGTCTGCTGGGTTTTGATTGCCTTCAGCTCAAAATAATCCATTCATGCGCCAAAGTGGCACGTTTTAAGAGTGACATATCCTGCTCCCTTCGATTGTCAGACATAAAACCGGAAGACAAGTGATGCCTGGCTGAGTGCTGAAAGGCTTTGAATTGATACATCACCCCTTTCCCAAAGTGGCAGGTGGAGTAACCCTAATCATGACTTGGCCTGCTTCCTGCAACCCGGAAATACCAGGAGGCCCAATTCTGTACCTTACATGGACTGTACATTGAATCACCTATCAGGCGCCAGCTGAGTACCCTAAGCCCCCATTCTTTCCTCATTCCTCCCCTCAAAAGGAGCGCTCACCTCTGCAGGGGCTGCTGCTCTCCCATTGTGAGATAGCCCAGCAGGTCTTTCTCCTAATAAAGCCTGTAATACCTGGTTTTCGGCTCCTGACTGATCTTTCATGAATGCTATTCCGAAGCATGTGGACTTTTCCCCACAGATGCTGGGGACCCCAAAAGTATTCAGAGCAGAGGAGTGAGTGATCAAAGCAGGGTCTTACCCAGATGTAGCCACAGGGTCAAGGCAGCTTGGGTAGGTGGCTCAGAGAGGCCTTTGGATTCAGTCCCACCTGAGAGAGAACCAGCTTGTCCACCTACTGGGTCAGTGAGTGACCATGAAAGAGCCTATTTCTCATCTGAAAAATGGGAATAATAATAATAATAATAATAACAGCATCAGAGAGTTCTTGTGAGGGTCTCAGGCCTGGCAAAGTGTAAGCCCTTCAGGATGGCTTGTATGTCCCAGCATTAGATTGGTGGCAGTAGACTGGTGAGAAGGGAGAGACTAGAAGCCAGCGAGATCACTTTGGGGGCTGTCACAGTAATTCTGAGATGGAATGGCTCAACCAGGCAGTGGCTTCCTGCCCACCAGGTGGCGGAAAGGAAGGTCTGACTGCCACAGATATTTCAGAGGAAGTCGAAGAGGTTTGGCAATTAGATAAGGAAAAGGGAGGGAGGATCAGGTGCAGGCCTAGAGCCTGGGCTCTGGGAGAAACCGTGGGTGCCATACCACAGACAGGTAGGAGGAGGAGGGGACCACATCCGGCAGGCATTGTCTGAGTCGGCAAGACACAGGAGGAGGAGAAATGAAAGTGGACTTGTTCTTTCATTTTCTGGAGACTGTTCTTCCCAAATATCCCTTCATCAGAGAGGCTTCCCTCTGACCAGCCTCTCCACACACTGTCCCTCTACACCCTACTTCCTCAGAGCACCTGCATCTACCTGACACAGTATATGTCTGCTTGCTGATGGATTTTATCACCTGACTGCTGGCCCAATAAAACATATGCTTCAAGCTTTGTTTTGTTTGCTCCACATTCCCAATGGCTAAAGCAGTGCCTGGCACACAGTAGATGCTCAATAAATATTAGTTGTTTTTATGAAAGGTTTTTCAAAAGTGCCTGGGATAGAGAATATTCAATAAACATTAGCATTTGTTGGTGATTATCTTTAAAAATACTGTCAACAATACAAAAACTAAAAAAAACAAACAAAACAAAAACACATACACACACACAAAAAAAAAAAACCCTGATGAACAAAATAGACCCAGAGACATAGAAGCATGGAACGGACTGTCGAATCTCAGAGGGAAGGTGGGAGTGGGGGTGGGTGGGAGGATATCAACCAAAGAACCTGTTTGCACATATGCCTAACCCCTGGGCACAGACAATAGGGTGGTGAAGGCCTGGGGCGAAGACAAGGGTGGACCGAATGGGGGGCAGAGGAGGGGAGAGGTGACAGAAAGATTTAAAAAATAATTAAAAATAACTGAAAAAGGGGAAAGGCAGATAGGAAATACTGAAACTTAGAAAAGTGACACTCACCAAGAAGAGGGAGAAGAATTAACAGAGCAGATGGAGTACAGATACTAGAAAATCTGGGTCTCCCTCAGGGCAGGGAAGAGAAGGCAGGTCTATCTCTGGGGAGGCCACCCAGTGAACTATGTAACCATCGGCTTTTCCACGTGTTAATCCTGAAAAGCGAACCGGGCGGCCAAACTCGTTCGTCCTGGGACAGGTGAGTAGCTATGAAAGGCAAAGAATGGGTACTTTCTGGGAAGAGAAACGGAACGCACTGGGACTGAGTAAATCTCTGACTATAAGAAACTGACCTGCAATGACCTCTTTGGCCCAGTCTTTCCCTTTCCTCTTCTCAGACCATTTGGAAATACAGATTCTGGCAGAATTTACAAGAGCTCGTTTAGCTGGGAGACCAAACATCAAGCTAATTAGCAGATTTGTAATTGACTGCTCCAGATAAACGGGGATCGCAAGATCAGCTCCTCCAGCAAATGTGCAATTTACCGTGCATTGCGAAAATCCTTGGCAAAGTCATCAACACCGCCTCATAGTTTAGCGATGTAGTTTCACGCTGCTGGTAGAATGGAAGTTCTACCACTTTAAAACTCTCCCAGAAAACAGGGAAGCCCTGAGTGCCCGAGCCCCTCCTCCCAGGCAGCATCAGGAAGCAGTCAGTGTTCCAGAACACTCCTACAAGCACTGAGCAAAAATTCCCAGGGCCCTGTTTCAACTCAAATCAAGCTGCCGCTAAATCAGATGGTGAACAAGGGTGAGCTGTGGTGAAGTGCCCTGGCATCCACCCTCATCCATTACTGGATTGAAATATCAGCAATCTGCAACCATCACAAAATATTGTGGTTTTTTTTTTAAATATATTTTATTGATTTTTTACAGAGAGGAAGGGAGAGAGATAGAAAATCAGAAACATCGATCAGCCGCCTCCTGCACGCCCCACAGTGGAGATGTGCCCGCAAGCAAGGTACATGCCCCTGACCGGAATCGAACCTGGGACCTTTCAGTCCGCAAGCCGACACTCTAACCACTGAGCCAAACTGGTCTCGGCACAAAATATTGTTATGGGAGAAATGCATGGATGGTCTTTCCCCATTGCTAGCGGGCATGGGGTTCTTGGGGTACCACTGGAATAAACATCTCTGGAGGCCCCCAGGGGAGGATGGAATATGGTAGAAAGCTTAATTTGTGTGGAATTACATCCCTGGGTTTCTAAAGTCCCATGTCCCTTAATCCAGTCCTGGAAGAGGTGCAGCTGGGGATCCAGTAGAGCTAAAAAGCTGGGGTCCAGGTTTCCTTCCCATGGTGGAGCTGGGTCCTGTACCGCATCAGGCTAGTTGCAGTCCATTAGTCCATTGTGTGTGGGGACCACGTGGCTGTGGGTCATGTGGACAAATGCAGGGGAGCCAAAGAGCGCACCCCCTGCAACAACAATCCCAAGAGTCGCTTGTGAACCAAGAGGCAAGAGCACAAAAGAGAGAGAACTCCTTTGTTTCAGAGATTACGCATCGGATAGCTTCCCGTGCTTGCAGTAGCCATGCCCACTCTGGCTAATGACCTGTTCCCAGGTGTGACTGACAGACAAGTACCTTTCCTGTGTCACTCCGACTCTACTGGCAGGCATCTATTTTTCCTCTGTCCAGTCCCTTCTCCCAGTGGGAAATAGACCAGGGGTATCCTGTGGAGTGTTCAATTGTAACTTCCTGCAAAGCCGCACAAATGGCATGCCTATAATATTTGGCCTTCCCTTTGTTCCTTTCCTTCACAGTTATTAATAACTGGGTTTGTTATAACAGTATCACAATCATCCCTGATTGCATCTTTACGGAGGTCTTGATTTAAAAATATGAGTAAATCAGCCAAGAGAGAACATAAAAATGCATCTCTCTGAAACCACATACATGACAATATGTCCTTAAAACATGTCTTCGTAGACCTGGGAGTTAAAGTACCTTTCTCCAAAACCTTGGCAACATGAACACCAGTGGGTTCCTATTAATTCCCTGGAGCTCTGCGTTACTCAGAAAGAAGTACAGGTGATGGGCTCGTGTTCCTTTGTCAGGTGCTGAAATCCTAAACAACTGCTTTCTCATTTTTCTTTCATTTCAATCCACCCAAAATGTCAAGTTCTTACAGATGAGCACAATCATTATACTCTAGAATTTCCAGATGAGACAAATGTGTAACTGTATTAGGAATGTTAGGTGGAAAATAATGTTGACCTTTACAGGAGTCACCTTGAGAAGGAGCTCACTTAATACCCGATGTTACCACTGCTCCCATCATTTAAGAGGAAGGAATTGATGACAAAGCTGAGTTTCCCCCTTGGCCAGTTACTTGACTTGTCTGTGTAAAAAGAGTGATAGATCTTTGGAAGAATCATGTGTGCTAATAGTCAAGGACTTTGCACACTGCCTGGCTCGTGGTTAGTTTCCTTAGGGATCCGATTGGGGGATTTTTGCTTTTTGTTTTATTAGATTTTGTTTGTTGAATGCTAAAAATTGCATTTAAGGAGCAGCCTCTCATTCCAGCAAGATGATGAGGGAAGATGACACACATCCATACACTCCTGAGACAAGCACCTGGAAATGTCAAAAAGAATAATTTTTAAAATGCATAGTTAAACTTGCAACAAAGAGGGAGGAATTACCAGGTGCCAGAAACAAAGCAGCAATTGAAAACCAGAGTAAGCGGAAGAATCAACTGGGCGGCTGCCGCTGGAAGTGAGGAGGGGCACAAGGAGGAGGAAGGAGTAGAACAAGTATTGACCCAGAAAGGGTAAAGGTTTAGATGTCACATGGAGACAAGGGGCAAAGCCCATGTGGCCTGCCCCAGGAAGGAGCTGCTGCCCACGTGAGACTTTTCAAAGTATAACCTTACAGGAAGTGGGATGAAAAGCATTCTCCCATCCATTCTGATCACTTGTCTATCTCTGGCTCTAGGAGCACAGAACTAAATGATCCCTGCAAAATTTAAACTCCAAAACAGTGCCTCTGGAACACTTGGCGTACAAATTTAGGCTACCTGCACAGTCCAGAAATGCCCAACTTGGGAAATTAACATAAAAATCCGTCCTGGACCAATGATGGGCATGGGAAAAGCAAAACTCCCACCACTCATACTGAAGACAATTCCTACAGAAAAGTCAGGCCCGGTGAGCTCACAAGTTATAAAAACACACTGAACAGGAGGATTCTAGCCCAAGAACTGGGAATAATAGAGTAAGTTAAAAGAGAATATAATTATGTTTAAAATGAGAGAAAAGCAAAACTTCTCCGATGCAGAAAACACATTTGATAAAGTTCAACATTCATTGATTATTTTTAAAATAACAAAACAAATAAGAAAACACTTCTTACAAATCTTAGAAGGATATTCTCTTAACCCAATAAAGGGTGCATGCCAACCAATTTATAAGCACAGCATCGTAGCTCTCTTTTTTAAGTCAGAAGTGAGACAAAAAAGTTACTATTACTCCCTCTGTTCAAAACATGTTGAGGGCGTAGGGAAACTTTCTGTAAGGGACCTGAGAGCTTTGCAAACTAAAAAGTCATTGTCCAAAGTAGGCAAGTCTACATTGTGATGCAAAATGAGCCATAGACAATATGGGTGTGGCTGAGTTTCAATAAAACTTTATTTATAAAAACAGGTGGTATGGTAGAAGTCTAAGTCAGTACATTAATACAAGTAAAATAAGTAAAAATTATAGTGATATTGTGATATAATAAAATATATATATTTGGGTTTTTATCCCTAGTGACTGGCACAGATTTCTTAAAACTGATTTCCTGAGTTGTAGGCATGACAAAAGCAACTTCTGTTATTCATAATAAGCTTTTTCAACCATACCTCAGTTTATGCTAATGAGGTGACTCTTAAAGGGTGGTACTGCTTACCAGAAGGGAGGGAAGAGGGGCTAGAGATTGAATTCAATCACCAATGGCCAATGACTTAATCATGCCTATGTAAAGGAACCTCCGTAAAATCCTAAAAGACTGGGTTTAGAGAGCTTCGGGGTTGATGAACACTTGAAGGTACCAAGAGGGTAGAGTGCCTTAAAAGGGTATGGAAGCTCCATGTAACCCTGCCCCACACCTTGTCCTATGCACGTCTTCCATCTGGCAGTTCCTGAGTGGTATATTTTATAATAAAACAGTAATAGTAAGTAAAACACTTTCCTGAGTTTTGTGAGCCATTTGGGCAAATTATCAAACCTGAGGAAGAGGACATGGCTACCCATGATTGTAGTCCTTGTGGTCAGAAATATGGGGAAAAGTGACTAGTCATTAGTGGTTAAAGAGGGGGCAGTTTTGTGGAACTGAGCCTTTAACCTTAGGGTCTGTGCTAACTTCTGGTTGATGGCAGAATTGCACAAATCATTGGACACCCAGTTTGTATCCACAGAGAACTAGAGAATTGAAATGTGGAAAAACCCCATATGTTTGGTGTCAGAAGTGCTGTGAGTTGAGAAACAGTTTCCCTTTAGTCACAACTTGAAGGGGAGAAAAAGACGTCATTATCACAAGATTATATATCTGCATAGGAAATGCAAGAATATCTACAAATAAACCATGAAAATTAATGAGAGTTCAGCAAGATATACGAAAACAAATTGTGTTCCTATACACCAATAATACTAGGAAAATATTATAAAATAAATAAAAAGAAGAGAAATCAAAATGGTGGCAAAGGTAAACACCTGAACTTGCTGCCTCGAATACTTTAAAACTACAACTAAAAGACAAAATGGACATCATCCAGAACCACAGGAAGGCTGGCTGAGTGGAAACTCTACAACTAGAAGGAAAGAGAAAAGCACATTGAGACTCAGAGGAACTGCGGAAGTAAAGTGCAGAGGTATAGAGGCACGCACAGAGATGGCTGTCTTTTTCAATCCATAGGGAGACACAAGCTCCCGACTGCTTTGAACTGCAGTTTTGTGCAAAACTCTGGAGACCCAGACTCATATGGGGGAAACTGGACTGTCTGGCAGCGGGCGGAACTCAAGGGCAGCTTGCTCTCAGAGGTGCTTCCAGCGATTACTGAGGGACACTGAGACTCAGAGGCCTCTTAGGGCAGGACTCAAGGGAAGCCATTGCTGTTTGCTCTGCCCTGAGACTCCGCCCCACCCAAGCTGTGTGCAGAGGCTTTTGCATCTGAATGACCTGGTTCTTTGAAATCTAAACTTGCCTTACAAACTACAACTGAGTCAGAGAGATCCAGAACATCCAAAAGAAGACTCAAGGCTCCAGAGTAGCTTGCATTGCTTCACAGCTGGTACTTATCTGGGCACCTCCAAAACCCAAACAAAGAAGAGGAATTTGCTGATCTCTCTATAGCTCCTGCTGGGTAGCTTTAGGCAGAGGCTAAATTAGCACCTCCTTGGAGATCCAAGAGCCAGTATACGTAGGGTCAGAGTAGGACCATCCAGATTACAACTCCTCAGACCTATAAGGGACACACTCAAGGGGCAGACTCAGTGAGCACCAAAGCCCCACTGAAGCAAGTTTTGCCTCTATCATAAGGGTATCTCCAGCACATAAGTTCTCTCATTGTAGACATAGCGGATCCTCACAGTCAATTGGCCTGGAGGTCAATTCTCCCTAGTGATACCAACAACAATCAAGGCTTAACTACAACAAGACTGCGCACACAGCCCACAAAGGTGTCCACCTCAGGTAACTCAGGAGGCTGAGCCACTGAGCCCTATAGGACACCTAGCATACAAAGCCACTCTACCATCTCAGGGAAGCAGTCAAAATGTGGAGACAAAGAGAGGTCATAAATGAAAGAAATGGAGAAAAGCAAATGACTGGATATAGAGTTCAAAACTATGGTTATAAGTTTTTCAAGAATTTCCTAGAGAAGGCCAATTTAGTGAGACCCTGGAGGATATGAAAAAGGACCAACTAGAAATTAAGCATACACCGATAGAAATGAAAAATAATATACAAAGGTCCAACAGCAAGACTAGAGGATTGCAATAATCAAGTCAGAGTTGAATTACAAAGAAGCAAAAAACACCCAACTAAAAAAGCATAAAAAAATAATTAAAAAATATGAAGATAGTGTAAGGAGCCTCTATGACAACTTCAAGCATATAGAATTATGGAGGTGCCAGAAGAAGAGAGAGAGCAAGATACTGAAAACTTATTTGAAGAAATAATGACTGAAAACTTCCCTCACCTGATGAAAGAAATAAACTTATAAGTCCAGGAAGCACAGAGAATCCCAAACAAAAGGAATCCAAAGAGACCACACCAAGACACATTATAATTAAAATACTAAGAGCAAAAGACAAAGAGAGAATATTAAAAGCAGCAAGAGAAAAACAATTACCTAGAAGGGAACACTCATATGATTGTCAGTTGACTTCTCAACAGAAACTTTGCAGGCCAGATGGGAGTGGCAAGAAATATTGAAAGTGATGAATAGCAAGAACCTACAACCAAGACTGCTCTACCCAGCAAAGCTATCATTCAGAATTGCAGATCAGATAAAGAGCTTCACAGATAAGAAAAAGCTAAAGGAGTTCATCACCACTAAACCAGTATTATATGAAATGCTGAAAGGTGAAGAAGAAGGAGAAGGAGAAGGGGAAGGGGAAGGGGAAGGGGAAGGGGAAGATAAAGATAAAAATTGTGAACAACAAATACATATCTATCAACAAGTAAATCTAAAAATCAAGTGAATAAAAAATCTGATGAACAGAATAATCTGGTGAATATAATAGAATCAGGGCATAGAAAGGGAGTGGACTGACAATCCTTGTGGGGAAAAGGAGATGGAGGGAGGGGGGAGAGACTGGACAAAAATCATACAGCTATGGATCAGGACAGTGTGTGGGGGAGGTAAGGGTATGGGGTGGGGTGGGAACTGGGTGGAGGGGAGTTATGGGGGAAAAAAGAGGAACAACTATAATAATCTGAACAATAAAGATTTTTTTAAAAAAAGATGCCATTAATAGCAGTAATACAGACTATGGGAGACTTAGGGATACTTTTAACAGATTTGTAAGTAAAAAGTACAGCAAAATTATGAAATTCTATTGAAAAACATTTTGAAAAATCTAAATATACCCAGTTTAACTCTACCATGTTTGCAGATGAGAAAACTCATTATCTTAATGGGGCAAATTCTCACAATATATCTAAAAACTGACTAAATAAGTCCAACAAAGCAAAAGAAGGCTTTCACCTTCTTGAAATATATTTGAAAGTACAAATAGCCTGGAATACCCAAGACATTCTGAAGGTAAAAAACCTAGCCCTATAAGCCCAAAGTAACTAAAATAGAGGAGCTGGAGCACAGTAAGCAAACAAACCGTTGACAAAGTCCACAAAGCCATGGACCACATCTATAGATATGAGGCAACGTGATGCATATGACCCTGGTGAAAGGATTCAGTATATGGAACTGAGACAACTGGACATCCATATGGAAGAAGATAAAAGTAGATTCTAGTGTCACACTCTACAAAAAAATCAATTCTGGGTCACTGTAAAACATTACGTATTTCAAAACTCAAAAGAATGTATAGAAGCCTAGTTTTATGACATTGGGGTAGAGATTAGGATTTCATAAACAAGACCTAAAAAATAACATAGCATAATGGAGAAATTGATATGGCTATTAAAATTTAGCACTTTTGGTGTTGCTCCCCAATTCTTCCGTCCCTCTCCCTTTGCCCCCCCCCCCCAGCCTCTCTCTGTCAAGAACATGCAGGCTCCTTTTCCCCCTCTTCTTCCCTCAAGGCACATACCTTTGCTCTTTCTTCCAAACTCCAAGGGGCCCTTCTTTTGCCTCTGCCATGTTTCCTGGGTCCATGCAACCCTCTTAGTTCACTTTTCTTACCTCTGTGACTTTCTAAATTTTCTGTACAGTGGTACCTCAAGATACAAGTTTAATTCGTTCTGTAACCTTGAGGCTTGGGAAACTATGAGATGCTCGAGTCTCAGTAAACTGGTGGGTCGTGTGCAGCCAGCTGATCCGTGCTATTATTCCTATCTCAAATGTTGCTCCTATTTCAAAGCAAAAATCACTCACTCAACAGCTCGTATCTCAAAAATCTCGTATGTTAGGGCACTCATATCTCGAGGTACCACTGTATATGAAAGAAAAAAATAGCACTTCTGCCCTGGACATTGTCGCTCAGTTGGTTGGAGTGTCATCCTGTACACAAAAGCTCCTGGGTTAGATTCCTAGTCAGGGCACATACCAGGATGCAAGTTCTATCCCCAGTTGGGGGGTGCATGTGGGAGGCAACCAATAAGTGTTTCTCTCTCACATCAATGTTTCTCTCTCTCCCTCTCCCTTCCTCTCTCTAAAAATCAATTAAAA
>PVJN01052577.1:0-14050 GCA_004026805.1 Lasiurus borealis | reverse complement strand
AATATTCTGTAGTGTTTGATACACTTTTACTAGATTTATTTTTATCTATAAACTTTTAGTGTTATTTTAAATTATGTTGCTTTTAGTTTTTAATTGTTTCTTATAAATACAAATATGATTGTTTTTGTATATTGACCTTTTATCCAGCAACCTTATTAATTTGATTATTTCTAGTAAGATTTATAGGTGGTATGTTTGTTTGTTTTTTTAGATTTTCTATGAGTGTAATGATGTTCCTGTAAATAATGGGACTTTTTATTCTTCCTTTTCTAATTATTATACTTCTTTTTATTCATTTACTGCACTTTTAACACAAATGTTAAATTCAAATGATCAGAGTGGACATTTTTGTCTTATTTCCAATGTCATGGAAAGCATTCAATAATTTACCATTAAGTATTATTTTTGCTGTAGGTTTTAGATAGATAGCTTTTATAATATTTAGAAAGTTGTCCTTTATGCCTAGTTTTCTGAGAATTTTAATCATGGACATATATTAAAATTTAGGAAGTATTTATCTGTAGCTATTGAAATGAGCATATGATTTTACCCTTTATTAATGTGGTGAGTTTAATCTATTTATTGATGTTTAAATAACTATTAAATAAGATTTGATTGCTGGAACAAATCCATATGGAAAAATTTTAAATTAGCTTGTCAGTGGTTCTATGGAATTCACTATTTCCAGACAATATTTTATAATACTACTAGAAGCCCAGCGCACAAAATTTGACCACTGGTATGGTCCCTAGGCCTGGCCTGTGATCAGGGCCATCTTCCCCAGCTGCCAGAAACCACCCTCCACCCTCGCTGTCAACACCCCCCCCAAGTTCCTGGTTTAGTTCCCCATTGGCCAACAGGTGATTGAAGCCTGCTGGCAGGAGGGAAGGACCAAAAGATTAGCCATTCCTTCCTGCTTGCTGGCCCCACCCCCACCAATGGTTGCCCTCTGTATTGGGGGGTGACCATCGGGGCAGGGGTCTTGGCCTGGCACTGCTCACATCTGCCACCACTCATCCCCATGTCCCTGTTCCCCATTGGACAATCGGGGCCTGGGGACTGGAGGCAGCTCGTGCATTGAGTGTCTGCCCTCTGGTGGTCAGCATGCATCATAGTGACTGGTTGTTCTGCTGTCCAAATGATTTGCATATTACTCTTTTATTATATAAATTATTATATAGAATTTCAGCTTGGAGTTGTAGCACCATGAGGATAGTCCAAATGAGAATCTATATAGAGGAATCTAGAATCATTCTACAAGTGAGAAGTGAGTAGTGTGATGGATTCATATTATCCTTCTTATAACTTATTTCTCTGAACAGAGCTAAGGAGCTTAATAAAATCCAAATAAATTAAAATGTAGCCAAAACACATCTACATCTCCTTAAATATGTGTGGATTTTTACTCAGTAAAGTTTCATAGGCATTGCCTTCATCTGATGACACATGAGAAATAAGCAAATGAAGGAGAAATTGGTAAGAGTCATAGATGAGGCTGAGAGGAAGAAGTATTGGAAGGAGATATGTAAAGGCAAGAGTACAGCTGTCTGTCGCCCTCTTGTGGAGACATCAGAAGACAAATTTTCCATAGCTTCCTGGTTGTGGGTCTCCATTAATGTAGTGCAGTACAATAGTGAATGTTTATGAAGATGATCCTAAATCACTTAGAAAATAATAAATTATATTAACTTTGTTTTGATGAAATATTGATGTAAAATAGTTGACATTCCAAGTCTGATAAAAAGGCAAATTTCTAGTTTTACATATAAAATTATACATATAAACTTATATGTAGTTATAGACATAATATAAAGTTATAAAGCTTTATAGTTATTATCTATATATGTGACTTTATATATAAAAGGTTTGTATATATAAATATATGCTTATATAGTGATACTGACTGTAGTTCAGCTATGTAGGATTCAGTCTCTGTAATTCGGATAACTGAAGTTAAACTTTCCTGGGACCATCAACTCATTCTTTGTTACTCTATTTTTGAAAAGCAAAGGCAATATGCTCTCCAGCTAGGAAATTTCCCTAGCAAACAATTTCAGTGATTTGTTTGAATAAACAACAGCTGTCATAATGGCATCAATTTACCTGTTCTTCCATAAAATAATTTCCTTTTACACAAGAGTGTACTTAGGAATAATTAGTTAGTGTTTTAAAAACAATTTGAATGAATAAAAGATTACTCCAAAATGCTAATTGTGATTATTACTATTATAGCCAAAAGCAAGAAGAATAATGCTGCAATACTAATTGGTGACTTAATACAGACATCCTCAACCATCTGTGAAAGGGGTAAAGAACAAATCCGTTGGGCTGAACTGCAGAAGCAAAGTAGCCAATACAAAACTGATGAAGTTTTGCAACTGGAGAATTCTAAATAGATTCTCTTACCTTTTGCTTGTCAGAACATCATCTTCAAAGCCCATTAAGCCCACTATCTTCAAGTATATCCTGAAATTTACACAAAATTCTTAAGTGAAATGGAGCTAAGTACTAAGCTCATTCTAGAGCAAAATCTAAAGTTTATATCACCAGAGATGTCAAAAAATGGCAAATTTAATATTATGGTAAAATATATTTGCTTTTGTATCCTGGGTATGTCACACCCACAGAATAGGTGCACACTATATTATGAATGTCCATATAAATATTCTATATTATGAAGAGGTAATATGCAAATTGACTGTCACACCATCACAAGATGGCAGTGCCCACAGTGGGGGCAGGGCTAGCTGCTCCTCGTGCCTGCCACTGGAGTCTTATAACTCTTAGGGGGGCAACAGGCTCACAGAGTGGCTGGAGTCCCCTCAGCCCTGCCAGGGGCCTCAGGTCCCCTTGACTCCCCCACTGACTGAGGCTCAGGCAAGCAGGGTTGGCTGAGGTGCAGGCAGGTCTTGGATGGCAGCTTTCCAGCTGCCCAGGGCCGGCCAAGGCTTGCACTGCTGGCAGTGGCAGCAGCAGAGGTGTGATTAGAGTGTCACCTTCCCCTAATCACCGGGTTGCCTACCCCCTCCCCTGTGGGCTCCTGGACTGTGAGAGGGGGCAGGCCGGGCTGAAGAACCCCCACCTCCAGTGCATGAATTTTCATGCACCAGTCATCTAATTTAATATAATATGTACATATTGATAGATTCTGATACCTGTAATTCAGACATCTCTAGATTCCTCACTCATATGTTAAGCCACTATTTGAAATTTCCAACTGGATGTCTTATAGGCATTTCAAATTTCATATATCTAGAAAACATTGCCTCTTAGTTACAAAATAGTCATGAGAATATAAAGTAAAGCAGAGGGAATATGGTCAATAATAGAATAACAATGCATGGTGTCAGATGGGTGCTAAACTTAGGCTGATCACCTCAT
Organism: Lasiurus borealis; assembly: GCA_004026805.1. Taxonomy (NCBI): domain Eukaryota; kingdom Metazoa; phylum Chordata; class Mammalia; order Chiroptera; family Vespertilionidae; genus Lasiurus; species Lasiurus borealis. The sequence continues at coordinate 10,669 of PVJN01052577.1, read as the reverse complement.
AAGTTATAGAAATGTCTAACCATTATGCTGTACACCTGAAACTAATATATTGTTTGAAAACATTAATTGAAAAAATAAAATAAGAGTGCTGCTAATTCTCAACCTCCCAAATTTATTTCTTTATGTCTTTTACATCTCCATAGATGCTATCACCATTTACCTCGTTGCTAAAACCTAAGAATTGTTTTTTGGTTTTGCTTTTTAATATTTATTTACTAAATTGATTGGGGTGACATTAGTCAACATGAACATGCAAGTTTAATGTATGGGTTTCTATGTTACAAGATCTGTTTATTGCACTGTGTGCCCACCACACAAAGTTGTATCTTCTCCTTTCATCTCCTATTAGGATCTAAGGATTGTTTTTTGATTCTGCCTTCTTTTTTTGAATCACTCATGTCCAATCTACCTCTAAGTCCAATCAACTCAACTACAAAATTGTTTTGATTCCATTCACTTCTCTATCATATGAATTGCCACTGCTATAAAGAAATTTACCCTCATTTCTTACCTAAATTACTATATCTGTCTAATTAAAACTCTGCTCTTTTGGCTCCATACATTATCATTACAACAGCCAAACACTCATAAAAATGTACATTTGACCTTGCCACACTCTTAAAACACTTCCCATTTCACATAGAATAAACTAAGCTAATATGGCCTACAAAACCCATTCTGATCTCCCACTGCTCTTCTCCTTGCAACTCCCGTTTCACCTACACTGACCTTCTTTAGCTTGTCAAACACACTCAGCTCTTCTCTGCCTTAAAATCATCACAAACGTAGCTCTTTTCACCTGAAATGTTCTGTCCCCTGACTGCCAGCTTCTCTGATTTTATGTCTAATCTCTAATATCACTTGTTCAGGGAAGCTTCTTTAACATGACACTATCAGAAGTAGTTTTCTCTCTCCCCTTATATTTCCCAGTAGTCTCTCTTCGTAGCATCCAGTACAATTTATAAGAGCTTCCCTTGTTTGCTAACTTCTGTCGTTGTCATTCCTCCTCAAACTATAAGCTCCACAGGACTGAGACCATCACTATTTTGTTCAGAATTGTAAACACAGTACCATGTAGTTGTAGTATGTGTGTGTTTGAATGCTGATGGGTGTGTGTTTTTGAAGACTATAGAGACCCTTCAGTTAAACTTGCTTCTCATTACCCTTAGTTCAGAGGCCTCGTCTTACATGGGGGAAACTAACAATGAAGTTAGGCAGGCCAAGATCGATTTGGCTCAGTGGATAGAGTGACGGCCTGTGGACTGAGAGGTCCCAGGTTCGATTCCAGTCGGGGGCATGTACCTTGGTTGAGGGACAACTCCAGTAGGGAGCGTGCAGGAGGCAGCTGATCGATATCTCTCTCTCTCATCGATGTTTCTGACTTTCTATCCCTCTCCTTTCCTCTGTAAAAGAATCAATAAAATATATTAAAAAAAAGTTAGGCAGGATGGCTGAAATGCTTTCTAATTGGATTAAATGTTCACCGTATGTTAAGTCTTCTCTTTACTCTCTGTATTCTATCTTTTCTCACTTAGCAAACAGCTAGTTCTTCTCCCTCTGCTGCTGCAAAAAATAGCTCCCTTTTCAAAGGCTTTCAGTGCTGTGCCATCCTGCACTGCCAAAAAGTCTGGGTGTCCATGCCACACTCCCCAGCCCGCCTACCTCCAATCCCTCCATCATTTTCCCCACCTGTTACCAACACCCAGCTCGAGCAATACCACCCATTTCCCCTTCTGTCTCTCTCCTTCTATAGATGCTTTATAGGACTGCTTATGCTATTTCAAAAACCTAGAACAAGCTTCCATCTGCCATCTGTTAAACCATCATTTCTCCTTCATTAAAAATCTTTCTTAAACTGCAGCTCATTTCAGAAAAAGTATGAGTCTGCAAAGTTTGTCTCAGATTTAGATGCATGTGTCTGATAATGTTCTGTCTGCCTGGGTTTATTTAATAAGAAAAAAATAATAAATGCCAAAATAGAAAAGCAGAATTATAGCATTTATATGTTTTTAATATATGTGACCACCCGCATACAGACATATACTCGATGATGACATGTTGCAATGTTGCAAAGTGATAGGAGACCTGAGCTATGCTTTCCTTCTACACACTGCCTAGCACACTGTGGATACACAGCAAACACACATATGTTATCATAAATGTGCTTATGTACAAATTGTTGATAAATAATGAAGTTTTTTTTAAATATATTTTATTGATTTTTTTTTTACAGAGAGGAAGGGAGAGGGATAGAAAGTCAGAAACATCGATGAGAGAGAGACATCAATCAGCCGCTTCCTGCACGCCCCACACTGGAGATGTGCCGTAAGCAAGGTACATGCCCCCAGCCGGAATCGAACCTGGGACCTTTCAGTCTGCAGGCCAACGCTCTATCCATTGAGCCAAACCAGTCTCAGCATGATAAATAATGAAGTTTGTGAAGAGTTTCAGATCAGTGATTTTTCTAAATATAACTGCTGGCTTACTTCTATAAACTGAGAAGGTATCGCTACATGGTAATGCCAAGTTGGCTAACAAATAGCTCCCAATTCCTAAAGCATTTAATCATTTCAAGGCTATCATCATCAAAATAGAATAATGACATTTGACATTTCCCTAATGGGGTACAAAATATCATTAATATCAGCATCCCCCCAAAAAAGATGATTTCACTGTGTATCCCCAATCCTTTTAGTTCTAAATTAAGCACACCCCAAATTGTGGAAATCACTGGCTAGACATCGGGTCCAGAATTTTTTTTTAATTAAATCTTTATTATTCAGATTATTACATTTGTCTCTCTTTTTTCCCCTCCATCTTGCACCCACCCCCCCTCCACCCTTACCTTTCCCCCCAATTGATGAGTCCATAGGTGTATGATTTAAAATTGGGAACTAATAAAAGATCATGAGTTTATTATGAGTCAACACTGAGTTCTTTAAAAACTCATCCTCAGAGGAGTTGTCCAAATAAGAATGAGCAATGCTTTCCCTGTACTTGTGGAGGCTTGCTATTGATCTCCATAACTGAAGAAGAATGTGTAAAATTTTAAAAAGAACCTCAAAAAGGCAGGCCAAAATTATGGGTAGGATGACAATAAAGTATTAAGAACAAATAAGTCATTTGGGGTTATTTAATCTGCAGAAATGAAGCTAATGAGGTGACAACTACTTTAAAAAGTACAATTTTTTTTTCTATAAAGAGTACTTTCTAGAATTTTCCCTACTGTGAGGGCTTTGTAAGGTAGGACAGTGTATGAGTTTGAAATGATATTTTCACCAGAGTTAATGGAGCTCTATTCATAGACATTATAATATTTAACAAGAGGCTTCTGCAGAAATTAACACAACCTCTCTGCTCAGAGAACCCTCGAATAGGCTCCATGGTGATCTATCTCAGGTTGCTTTGCTATCAGGGAAAATTGTCCAAGCAATTTGGTTCCCTTAGCAATTTTTTATTGACTCTGGGAAACTTTTTTCTTAATAATAACAACTTTGCATTTAAATAGTATATACAATACTATTTCAGGACATACTGCTTACTTTTAGAAATCTATGATATGAAGAGAGAGTGATAGGTAAAACTGAGGAGATGGGAAAGGGAAATACCTTTTCTATGATTGTAAGTTAATTTGAAAAAGCACATCTCTTTCTTGTTTGCTTTTCTCCATAGTTCTGAAGGTCAATCCAGACACAATACTGCATTCTGATGGTGAGAAGATAGGAGCAGCTATCACTAAATTTAAACTCTGGGAAAGTTAAAGATGAAGAACTTCATAAATTGAACACAAATATTGTTGCTGAGGAATTGGCATTAATTAATTAGACATAGAGGTGTCCTCATTATCAATTTGCAGTAGCATTCAAGAGTGGTGGGGGTCAGCCCTACAACATGGACATAAATTCCACTATTCTGTCTGGTTCTGACATTTTCCTTCTGCATAATATGCATGACAGCTCGGTTCCAGTCTGACCTTTATCTTACCCTGTAAGGGCACACCCAAATAATAATGGTAGAAAGTTCCTAAGCTTGACCTTTACCTATGACAGGAAGGAGATTGTGTTTTAACACATAGTATTCCCTGCAAAAATGTTATGCTTGTGAATTGATAAACTTCTCATTCACAAAGAAATCTTGTTTCAGGAAAAGCCATTAAGAATTATAAAGAGCTCATAAAATCTAAATAAAGACATTGTCAGCAGTAAACATGTGCAATTATGCAAGTTACCAGAAATTTCACCCTATTTATGGCAGATATTTTACAATTATAATCAGGATGGGTGAAATAATCACAAATGCATTTATCTAGTTAAGTTTTTAATTTTGCTGATCTTCAGTTTTTCCATTTGAGAATTTCTGCTACAGCCGATTTTTGAGACCTTTCCAGTTAAATAGAAAAAGTTTAAGTCTCAGTTCAGTGACTTTCTTTTGATTAACATGATGAGCCCAGAGACCACAAAATGCCTTCTATTTTGATGCTCCTTTAAGTATTATTTCTGCTTGATTTTGACCATAAAAGTTCATTAAGAAAACTGATCTGTAGTATTAACATTGTAACAATCCAGAAACACATGCCACCCTTGCCTAGCAGCACCACCATCTCTCAGAACTAAGGAGCTCATCTGGAGAAAGAGGAGGGGGAGAAAGCACTGTGAGGAAACAAAAAGATTTTCTCCAGGTGGTTTAAAATTTCTGTCAATGATAGAAGGGATGAAAGGATGACCAAGAAGAGAAATATTTGAAAAGTATAGTTATACACATTATATATGACATGTATTTGATTTTTTAAAAGAAAAAAAAATCAGCCCTAACTGGTTTGTCTCAGTGGATAGAGCATCAGCCTGTAGACTGAAAGGACCCAGGTTTGAATGCGGTCAAGAGCATATGCCTGCGTTGAGGGCTTGATCCCCAGTAGGGGACGTGCAAGAGGCAGCCAATCAATGATTCTCTCTCATCAGTGATGTTCCTATTTCCCTTCCCCTCTCTCTTCCTCTCTGAAATCAATAAAGATAGATATAGATATAGATATAGATATAGATATAGATATAGATAGATAGATATACATATACATATATATACACACAGAGACATATATATACATATATATTAAAAATCAGCTTTTGACTATTTACAAATTTTTAAACATATGATTTTATTAAACACACACACACACACACAAATAATTGACTGAATTAAGCTGTGTTTCAAAAGCAACCATGAGGCCAATGGTTTAAAGGTAGCCTCAGTTTTTGCTAACTTATTTCAAATTGTTGTGCTTGGATTTTTGGTGTTTTAATTTATTATTTTATTTTCAAGCTAAAACATACTTCTTTCTTTTTTAGAAACAATTTCAAAAATTGCAATTTAAAAGATAAAGCTTGACTAATTAACAGCTAGAATGCCAGATAGTTAAAATATCCAAAGGATAGCTATTATCTACACTAATAAAAGAGAAACATGCTAATTAACCATACCTCCACAATACCCACCAGCCATGCCCACCAGCCAATCAGGAGTGAGTATGCAAATTACCTCAATAAAGATGGAGACAGCCACGGAGCTGTAGTGAGCAGGAGGCTTGGGTTGCCTGGCAATGGCCCACCCTGGCCAGCCCCGGCCTCTGCTTAAGGACAACGTTTCAATTATAGAAGATAAATAAATCCCAGATACCTGCTTCCAGCCAGCGCTGGCCTCCACTAAAGGAGGGACTGGGAGCTCAAGGAGGCACTGGAAAAAAAAAAAAGAAAAGGAAAAAAGGAGGGCTGAAAGCCTGAGTCACCAGGGGGTGTGGCCAGCCTGAAAATAGCCCTCAGCTCTTTACCCAGGCTTACTACACTCCCATGGGGTGAGGTTCCCCACTGGGGGGCTTGACCAGCCTGAAAATGGCCTTCAGCTTCTCACCTAGGATACCCCACGCCCTAAGGGAATCCCCACCCTGATCCAGGACACCCTTCAGGGCAAACCAGCTGGCCCCCACCCATGCACCAGGTCTCTATCTATACTAATAAAAGGTTAATGTGCTAATTAGACTGGGAGACCTTCCAAGAGACCTTCTGGATGTTCTTCTGGACAAAATCATGGTGGTAGGGCCAAGCTAGAGGTGGTTAGAGGCCAGCAGGAAGGGAAGTTGGAGGTGAGCAGGCCAGTATGGGATGGCAGTTGTGAGTGATCAGGCTGGTGGGAGGTGGGGCCATTGGGGGTAAGCAGACCAGCAGGGGCACCAGTTGGGGGTGAGCAGGACATCAGTGGGGGTCAGTTGGAGGTGATAAGGATAGCAAGGGGGTCAGTTTGTAGTGAGCAGGCCAGCAGGGGAGCAATTGGGGGCAAGCAGGCCAGTGGGGAGGGAAGGTGGGTTTGAGCAGGCCAGCAGGAGGAGCAGATGGGGGTGATCAGGTTGGCGGAGGGCATTTGGGAGCAAGCAGGCCATCAGCAGGGGGAAGTTAGAGGTGAGCAGGCTGGCAGGCAGAGTGGTTAGGGGCAATCAGGCAGGCAGGCAGGAAGCAATTAGGAGCCAGCAATCCCAGATTGTGAGAGGTTTGTCAAACTGCCGGTTGAGGCCGATCTCTGTAAACTGGCAGTATAACATCCTTTGAGGTTCCCAGATTGGAGAGGGTACAGGCCAGACTGAGGGATACCCTCCTCCCCATGCATGAATTTCATGAACCAAGCCACTAATAAACAAACAAACAAACAAACAAATGCAAGTGCTGGGAGAGGATGTGAACAAAAGAGAACCCTTGTGCATTGTTGGTGGGAATGTGAACTGGTATCGCCATTATGGAAAACAATATAGAAACTCCTTAAAAATATAATTCAGCAATCCTTTTTCTGGGTATATATCCAAAGGAAATGAAATCAGTGTCTTGAAGAAATATGTGCACTTCTATGTTCTCTGCTGCATTATCTATATATATAAAAGTCTAAGCAATCATTTGAACAGTAGGTATGATGCCCACTGACCACCAAGGGGCAGACACTTAATGCACAGGCATGGAAATATGGAACAGTTTAATGAATCTCAGAGGAAAGGGGGAGAGGGATTAACCAAAGGTCTTATATACATACCAGAGGCCTGGTGCATGGATTTGTGCACTAGTGGGCTCCCTTGGCCAGGCCTGCAGGGATTGGGCTAAAACTGCGTCTCTGACGTTCCCCAAGGGGCCCTGGATTGTGAGAGGGCACAGGACAGGCCCAGGAACCCTACTAGTGCATGAATCCATTTACCAGGCCTCTAGTTAATAATAACCAAGATAAAGAAATAACCTAAGTGTCTACTAGTGGATGAATGGATAAAGAAATTTTGATATATGTCTATATCTATTTATACCCCCCAAAATATATACTCACTTTAACAGCTGATAGCTCAGTTTTGAAAATGAAATGCATTTTAATACATACTGCCTTTATAATTATTCAAAGCATGTGGATATATTTTTGTGGTATACATATAAATTATGGAATATTATTCAGTCATTATAAAGGAGATTTTGCCATTTACAACAATATGAATGAACTTGGATGACATTATACTGAATGAAGTAAGCCAGACATAGAAAGAGAAATACTACATGATCTCACTGATATGTAGAATTTAAAAAACTCAAATACATAGAGTAACTGGGATAGGGAGATGAGGAAAATGGGGAGATGTTGGCAAAAGGGTACAAAGTTGCATTTATGTAGGATGAGTAATGTACAGCAAAATGGCTGTACATAATAAAAGCATTGAATACTGGAAATTTGTTAAGGGAGTAGATTTCATGTACTCTCATCAGTTACAAACAAAAAAGCATCTAAGTCAGGAAAGGTATATTAATTAGCTTGATTATAGTAATCATTTCACTAAGTATATGCATATCAAATCATTTTATTATGTACCTTAAAAATACACAATTTTTTATTTTTTTAGTATACATAATTTAATAAAATATTCTAAGGAAATAAAATAAAATTCAGAAGACTCTAATAGTCATTTCTATTTGATGTTTTATCAACATTCAAATATTCTCATGAAGCATAATACCTTCATTTACTTTCAAAACAAAGTTAATGCAATTTTTAAACCAAAGTTAATGTGGATTTTTCACAATGGGAGAACTGTGGGTGCCTGTTTACACCACTGGGTGTAAACAAGTCAGGGACAAAGAGAAAAAGGGCTGGCAAATAGAGATAAGGTTTTGTACTCCTCAGAACACATGGTGGCAGATGATAGAAACCAACTCAAACTAGCCCAAGCACAAGACAAACATATCGGCACAGGTTATCAAGAAATCCTTGTCTCATTTCAGACATGAGAGAATCCAGGTGCAATATCTTCACATATCTTAAGTTGCGTCTATTTCTACCCTCTTCTTTTCCCTGTATTTGTTTAATTTCTAGGAAACACAATCACATGCTAGCAAGATGATTCTCAGCAACTCCAGGATAAGAGCTAAAAAATTCAGAGAAAAGAACATACTCTCTCACTTAATATTCATATCAATCTGTATCAATGATATGTCCATCTTTGACACAATCACTTTTTCAAGAATCATAAGATAGCCTGGAGTGTATAATTCTTTGGTTTCAATGAAAGTGAGACTGGGTGTTAAATTTTCACCATGATGACAAGGATTTGGGAATTAGTAGCTCCTAAGAGGAAAAGGTATAGAATATCACCCTTTCCTCTCCAACCCCAATGCCCCCAACACACACAAATAGCTCATGTACACATCATGGTGCACTCATCACTTTATTGCTTACCTCTGGTGCCCTGACTCTTTCTCCTTCCTCCCCACTCCAGCTTTCCCTCTCCTCCAATTGTTTCTCCCTTCCTCTATCCTTCTTCAAAATAATGCATGTACACAATTTAAAAGTCAAATACTACTGTAAAGCTTACAGCAAAAACATTCAATGTCCTGCCCTATCCCTTCTCAACAATTATTTCTGCCTCCAAAAGGTAATTATTCTAAACTCTTTTATCTCTTATGCTATTGTTTTACTTCCCTTTCTAAATAGCAGGCTTATTGTAGTATATATATACATATATATATTATCAATTGGTACCCTACATCTTTTAATTTCTTGTACCATCAAACATACACTTTAGGAGAGAATCCAAGAGGGTGGCATAGGTAAACACCTACACTGCTGCTTTGCACAACAATTTCAAAACAACAACTAAAAGACAGAATGGACATCATCCAGAACCACAGGAAAGCTGGCTGAGTGGAAATTCTACAACTAGAGGGAAAGAGAGGGAATCACAGAGACCCAGAGGAGCTGCAAAAAGCTGAGGTACAGAGAGTGGAGAGAGTGGGTGCCAGAGTACATGGCTGGCTTTCTCTGGCAGGAGGGAAACGGAGACTCTCAAAGGCACTGAACCACTTATCCTTCGACACTAAGCCCTAGATCCAACCAAAGTTCATACAGGGGGAGTTTGGACTGTGAAAAGGGAAAGGGGCATGGAAATTTAGGGGTGTTGCAAAAGATCAGAGGTCTGGTGGCGCGCACAGCACTGCACGCAGAAGACAAACTGCTGATTGTGCCGCTGGCTTTCGCGAGTGGGCAGGAGACAGACCCTCCCAACTGTGCCACTTTTGACTCCACTAAATCCCAGTTTCTGGTGAAACCCTGGGGAACCAGACTCGTGTGGTTTTGGAGCACAGGGGAGCTGGAAAGGCAGCAGTCTAGAGGCACTGCACGCATGCACACAAGGACCAATCCAGCGAGTACCCAGTCTCATGAGACTCAGGGGCCGTAGTGGGCGGGGCCGACTGGAAGGCAAGGCAGTCCCTTAAGCTCTGAGACTCCACCATTCCCAAGCTCAAGAGAGGATTCTGTGGTTTTGCAAGTCTGGTATCATAAGGCTGAATCCAACACAGAAGTTCTCCCAGCATAGTGAAAATGCAGAGACAAGGGAAGGGATCACAAACAAAAGAAATGGAGGAAAACAAATGACTGGATATAGAGTTCAAAACCATGCTTATAAGGTTTTTCAAGAATATCCTAGAAAAGTTGGATAAAGTTAGCGAGACCCAAGAGGAGATGAAAAAGAACCAACTAGAGATGGAAAAGATCCAACTAGAGATGGAAAAGGACCAACTAGAGATGGAAAAGGTCCAACTAGAGATGAAAAAGGAACAACTAGAAATTAAACATATACTGACTGAAATAAAAAATATTATACAGAGTCCTAACAGCAGATTGAGAAAGGCAAGAATCAAGTCAAAAATTTGAAATATAAAAAAATCAAAAAACACTCAACTGGAAAAGCAAGAAGAGAAAAGAATAAAAAAATATGAAGATAATGTAAGGAGTCCCTGGGACAGCTTCAAGCGTACCAACATCAGAATTGTGGGGGTGCCAAAAGAAAAGAGACAGCAAGATACTGAAAACCTATTTAAAGAAATAATGACTGAAAACTTCCCACATCTGGTAAAAGAAATAGACTTACAAGTCCAGGAAGCACAGAGAATCCCATATAAAACAAATCCAAAGAGGACTACACCAAGACACATCATAATTAAAATACCAAGAGCAAAAGACAAAGAGAGAATATTAAAAGCAGCAAGAGAAAAACAGTTCATTACCTACAAGGGAGCACCCATATGACTGTCAGCTGATTTCTCAACAGAAACGATGCAGGCCAGATGGGAGTGGCAAGAAATATTCAACGTGATGAATAGCA
>PVJN01052576.1:0-14050 GCA_004026805.1 Lasiurus borealis | reverse complement strand
CCTCTGTCAGCATTCCTTTGCATTCCTAATTTAATTTGTTTTTCTTTGTAGAACTCAGACCCCTCCTCTAAATGTAGCATCTTCTCTGTTTACAGCCTAGGGGACCTCTGCTCTTCAGCTACCTTGCACCCCCCCCAAAGATGAGGAGGAAACCCAGAACCAAGGCTGTAGGTCAAGATCAAGGTATATTAGATAGCTTGTAAACTTGGTGACGTGAGCTCTCTGCTTGCAACGGTTGCCTCCTCCCTTACTTTTTAGTAGGTGTTCCATAAACACTGAGTGTAGGTTTGAGAGTAGGAGTTTGATGAGCCGATATTACAATGGCTTCCAGACCTTACCCTGGGGAGTCCCCAAAGATGAGGTTTCCTCTGTATTATTCCACTTTGTATCTGCTTTCTGTTGGTGGTTAAATTCACACCATAGTTCAAACTGCTACTGTGCCCAACTGGTTTGCTGTAGAAAAAACTGGACATGTTTGAGTTAGGTGTGAGCTGCGAAGAGTCATCTCTTTATTCAGAAGATGTTTCCCAAGCTACATTTCTGTTCTTGGCATTGCGCTGGGCATGGTGTGGGGAGATTTCACACAAGGACCTGTTAGTCAGTGTCCCTGTCCTCAAGGTGCTAACAATCTAATTACAGAGACAACACCCTTCAGGGAAAGAACCCCAAAACTAAGCATTACATAAGAACCAGAAACCCCATAGGGAGTAACTAAGCGGCCAATAAAAACAGACAGTGGCGGGAGACACCTGTCACCATTGCGCCCTCCAACAGCTGGACATGGAGAGGTGCTTGAATTACAGAATCGAGTCTACGAGACAAGAGGAACTGCAGGTGTCTGAGGGCCTGACTTTGGTGACATTCACCCTCTTCACAGGATTTGGAGTCAGACAGCCATGGGTTTGAATCTGTTTTGCCTTTAGAAGCTGGGTGACCTTGGGCAAATTAAAGATGTTTTCTCATCTGTAAAGACCAACCAAACCAGAGAGAATGATGCCAACTTTAGGGGGTTGTTGTGAGGCATTGAATGGAATAACATGTGCAAAACCGTTTACCACGCTGCTCATTATGCATCCCTTTCCTGTCTTCCAGTTTGGAGAATAGCCATGACCTAAGGGTTTAGCCTAAGAGTGCAGACTCTAGTATAGATGGCCTGAGCTTGAAGTCCAGCCTGATGGTTTACTGTTATGACCTGGGGCAAGCTACTTAAATGCCAGTTTCCTTGATTTTAAAGTAGGGATTAAGAGAGAGAGAGGGGGGGGGGGGAGAGAGATGCTTAGGATGGTGCCTGTGGCATGGTGAGCATAATGTACAGCTGTTATTACTATTTTTACCTTCCCTGGGAATCAAGCATTGCAGCAGGCTATTCTAATTTCAGTAGCTGCTGCTTCCCACATTTCCCTAACCTCTAGGACTGAGGAAATCCAAGAGTATCAAGGTAGCGTAAACCACCAGCATAATCACAGCGCTACAGACAAACTCTGTGACTGGGGAGGGAGCTCTAAGGAAGTTGAGAGTTGACTAGCTCTCACCTGCTCCCTAAGTTCTTAGAGACCAAAGTTTAGCCTTTTAAGTCCATAAACCCTTTTCATGAGTGATTTCCCCCCAAATCAATGGGATTGGTTTTGTTCCCAAAGGTCTGCTACTTCCTCAGCTCTGAATTAGCCTTTTTAAAAAAAGTCAAGGTGTTGATTTGGGATTGCAAAACTACGGTCATATGAGCGGGCTTTGCAGGCATATTATTGCTTCACCTGCCATTTGTCTAGGAGCTGCCTGACATTCCTAGGTGGCTGGGGGCTTGTTTGCCAGTTCAACGTAGATGTCTCCGTGCCCGAGCAGCCACCTCGTTCTCTTCGTTTCCACAGACTGAGTTCCAGGACCACCCTGCGCTTCCCCCACAGTCCCAAGGTGGCTTTCCTGTGGAGCACCTTCCGCTAATCTTGTTCCTTACATGTGGGGCCCTGGAACCCCTGTTTATGCATCATTTTGCTCAGATGAGTTACTCACTGAGGTACAAGCAAATGTCAAAGTGACATCAAGGACATTCAGGAATTGGTATTTATAGAATGAGAGTGACGTATGTGTGCCTTAATGGCACCATCTTTGTGACTTTAAATGCCCACACCAGTACACAGTGGAGCAGTGAGTGCTGAAGTCACTTCCCACCGTCTCATATAACCTCCGTGTGGCTGTGGTCCTAGGAGACCCAGCGGGGGCCTCCCTGCTGCTGGTGACTGCTGTATCAGCTGCACGGTCCCCTGTGGGCACGTTTTTGTATGCGATGGACATTAGGCATACCGCCCTTCAGTGCCCATGAAATTGGCATGGACTTAAACGACCCATCATCTGGTACCATTTTCCTGCATTTGTCTATGTAGCTTACGTTTTCCTCAACTGTGGTACTCTGTGAACCTTTGCTTCAGATGATTCTTTTCCTAAAACATTGCGATCGACTATAGAGATTCCAGAACACATCCAAGTATCTAGTCTCTCGTCATATAAATAAAACCTTGGAGGGGGGTGGCCGCGTGCTTTAAGCTGGCCCACATAGGTTGATGGGCTTTAAGGGTGTGGAAATCTATACTGAACCCCAATTTACCTTTCATGTGGCTCTGATTTTAGAAGGATCCTCAACCGTGTATTTTTTTTAAAATAGCAAACTTTCTCTGAGAGCCTTGTCTAGATTTAAATTTCCAACCATGTCTTCCTGTGGTTCCGACTTATCTGAAGGGAAGTGATGTTTTGCCGATCTGCTAGTTAACTCCAGCCCATTCATTCAACACTCAGGTATTGAGGAAGCCCCTGTTCTGTTTACCGGGCACCAGATTATGCCAGAAAAATGGCTGAAAACCAAAGGAGTAGAGATGTTTAGGGCAAGGAGATCATACCTAGCTAGGATAATCAAGGAAAACTGACCTTGAGGCAGTTTCCCAAAAATTAAAAGAGGGAGACTTTTCCTTGCAAGAAACTGCTTAGATAAAGGTAGAGACTAGAAGATGAAGAGGTTGGAATTGTGATCATCCCATCAGCTCAAGTACTGGGGACAGAGAGGAAGTAGGTGGACGTGGGCCTGGGAAGGTGGCTTGGAACTAGGTGAAGGAAGGCAAGAACAGCAGGTTGAGGGGTTGGACTTGGTGCTCCCTCTGAAGGACCTTGAGCAGGGACTTTGTGGTCAGTGAAGTGCTGAGGACAGTGCCCCTGAATATATCATGCAGGAGGAGAGATCACAGTTGCCTGAAGGGGAGGGGTTAGATTCAAGACGGGCTTCCAAGGACAGAGTGGATGGAAGAGGGCAGAGTCAAGGGTGACTGAGAGAAAAGAGCAGAGGGAAGGAGCCAGAAGAGGAAGAGGAAGATAACCAGGGGAGGATGGTTGGTCTCAAGAGTTGAGGTGGCCCCACCTTTCCTGCCTGCCCCATGGCTATGTGAGAGGGCAGAGTGGGAGAGCCTGGCTTGCAGCTGGGGAGTGAGGGCCTTATCTGGAATCAAGCATTCTTTGGAAGGGCCCATTTCACATGAGCTCTTTCAGTCCTCAGGACACCCATGGAGCTAGATGGTGTAACTAGATAGCGTTCTCTTTCTTTTGTAGGTTAGGAAACAGGCTCAGCTGAGAGCCTTCTGACCCTAAGGCCTGACCTCTTAACCACTGCAATAGAATGACCATGTCTCCAGGAATGTTGAGGTGGAAAGGAAGAAAGGTGTGGGGTTCATTTTAAGATGAATGACATGGGCTACCCTATCAGTTTGATTCAATGGTTGAGCATCGACCTAGGAACCAGGAGGTTATGGTTCTATTCCCAGTCAGAGCACATGCCCGGGTTGTGGGCTCGATCCTCAGTGGGGGACATGCAGGAGGCAGCTGATCCATGATGTTTCTCGTCAATGTGTCTGCTCTCTATTTCTCTCTCTCTCTCTCCTCTCAAATCAATAAACGTGTACGTATTTTAAAAAGAATGAAATGGGTGTGAGCAGAGGGTCTGCTGCAGAGAAAGCTGCTGACCCAATATGGGGGCATTTTTGACCCTTGGTGACAGGGAGCCGGTTCATAGAAGCCCTGAAATCCTATAGGACATCCCAGCTCTGACTTGGTGAAGATGCCTAGGGGAAAGGAAAGATGCCAGAGGGGCCGGGCCCCGGGGCTGAGAGTGAGCTCATCTTTCTCTGCATGGCAGGTTGGATGGGGGGATGGGCCTAGGAGGAATGAGGTTGGGTGGGTAAGGAGGTGGTTACCTCCTACCAAGAAGAGCAGCATCCTCCTTGCTAATGGCCTGGGATCCTAGCAGAGGGCTCAGATGAGACCAATGTTTCAGTCCCTGTTCCCTTAGAACTGAAGCCCTCACCTTGGTGTTGACACAGAGCTCGCTGTCTTTTGTGGCAGCCCCAGGATGCTACTTTGAGGGTCTGGCAATATTCATGACCAGGCAGCACTTTGGAGGGCAGCTTTGTGCCAGGGTTCAGATTCAGTCGTGTCTGGAGGAGTTGTTGAGTTGCCCCTGGTAATGGGGAGAGCGGTTCTAGGGCTCTTTAGCGTCCATAGAACACGTGGTGTGTTTGTGTAGTGGGTTAAGTATGGGACCCGGATGCAGCCCAGAGGTTTGCTGGGTTTATTTTGGCTCTGCCAAATGCATGAGCCAGAAAGACAAGTGATGGCTTCTTCCTATTAGCCAAAGCCCTGAGGCTGTACAGACGTGTTTTTAATGGTGGCATTTGCTTTGGAAGTGCTATGACCGGTGACATTGTTTAGCTATCGCCTTTGAGTTTGCAGAAAGGGCAAAAATAAAACAGAAAATGAAAGCTGAGTCTCCTCTTGTGTTTTCAATTTGCTTTTCTCTGATGATTAGTGATATTGAACACCTTTTCATATGTCTAGTGAACATCTGTGTGTCCTCATTAGAGAAGTTGTCTCTTCAGGTCCCTTGTCTATTTTTTAATTGGATGGTATGTTATTTTGTTGTTGAGTTGTATAAGAGATATTACCTCACACCTGTGAAAATGGCTATCATCCACAAATCAACAAACAACAAGTGTTGGTGAGGATGTGGAGAAAAAGGAACCCTTGTGCACTGTTGGTGGGATTGCAGATTGGTGCCGCCACTGTGACAAACAGTATGGAGTTTCCTCAAATAATTAAAAATGGAACTGCCTTATGACCCAGCAGTTCCACTTCTGGGAACATATCCAAGGAAACCCAAAACACTAATTTAAAAGAATATGTTCACCCCTATGTTCATTGCAACTTTATTTACAATAGTCAAGGTTTGGAAGCAGCTTAAATGCCCATCAGTATTTGAGTGAATAAAAAAGCTATGGTACATTTACACAATGGAAAACTACTCGGCTGTAAAAAAGAAGGAAATCTTACCTTTTGTGACAGCATGGATGGACCTGGACGAATATTATGTCAAGTGAAATAAGCCAGTCAGAGAAAGATAAGTACCATGTGATTTCACTTATATGTGGAATCTAATGAACAAAATAAACAAACAAGCAAAATAGAAACAGACTCATAGATATAGAAAACATTGTTAGCTATTTAGAGAAAAGGGAAGTTGGGATTAAGAAAAAATAAAAACCTCATAGACACAGACAACAGTGTGGTGATTACCAGAGGGCAAGGGGGGTGGAGGGAAGGGAAGAAGGGATGAATGGTAATGGAAGGACACTTGACTTTGGGTGGTGAACACACAATACAATATACAGATGATGGATTATAGAATTGTACACCCGAAACCTATATAGTTTTATTAACCAATGTCACCTGAATAAATTCAATAAATAAAACAAAACACAAAAAAACCCTGTGTTTCCCAGTCTGCATCTCCATCCTTACTGCTTCAGGCAGAAGATTATTGAGGATTAGGTCCTTTGGGGGAATAAGAGAATCACAGAGCCTTAGATGACGTCCCATAACTTCCCTCATTCTTGCAAAAAGGACCCTCTGGGATTTTACTTAACTTCTAGATCTCCACCTCCAAAGTGCTTAGAAGGCCAAGTCTGACCTGCAGCGGGCCCAGGTTCCCAGCCAGGAAGGCTGCATTTGCCCCTCTGTCTAGGCTGGTTTTTAAATCTCCCAGATTACAGTGAAGAAGCCAGACTGTAATCTGACAGGTCACTGTGACCGAAGAGTAGATAAAGCTCTAAGGACATGAAATAGCTTCTCTTCTGGAGAAGCCTGCTCACCTGGGCCTTCCTCAGGAGGCCGCTGCCAGGCCCGGGGAGGAGATGCTGGCCCGAGAAGCTGAGATCGGCTAGAACTCTGGGTGAGCCTCTGCAAGTCACTTAACCTCACTAAGCCTCCGTTCAGCCCTCTAATAATTAGGTTGCAATAGAGCAGTGATTTTCAACCTTTTTCATCTGATGACACATATAAACTAATTACTTAAATTCTGCAGCATATCAAAAATAGGTATAGTTTTGGTTGACATAAAATAATAATAGAAATTATCTACCCTTTTGGCTCCAAAGTGACTTTTTAACAAAAATCAAATGTCTGTAGTCTATTTGTATATAAAGATTTTTGATACCAAGAATTAATCCATCAGACCCAACCTTGTTATAGATATGACCAATAATATGCAACTCTATTATATAACTTACATATTTATTATTCAAGATAAGGCATTCACAGAGAACATTTATTGTTGTGTTGTCTGTTGTCATTTTTTTTTTTTTTTGACAATCTAAGGGAAAAGAGGTCAGTGCTCCTGACAAAATAGTCAGGTATTGCCTGTTTTAAAAATTCTTGCAGCACACTGGTTGAAAATTGCTGTAATGAGCGACAACAAAGGAACTTCCAAACAATAACATTCTATAATTTCAACACACAAGTTTCACTATTTGTTTTATCTTTTAATCTTTATCTCACACCCCCATCCCTCCACATACATCTTGGTACCTCCCAAAATATCTATCAGAATGCTTTTCACATAGTAGGTGCTTTAAAGATGCTCGATTTATTGATTATAAATTGGCATACAATGGAAGAACCCTATACTGAACCTGTAGATGATGACTTGTGAATGTTCCAGAGCTGGGAACCACTAGTGACCATCCTGAGTGGCTATAATTGACAGGGTGGAAAACCAATCAAGATGGTCAGCAGATTGGCAACTGATGAATGGCATTATAGTATGGAATGAAAGCAAACTGCTTTTCCTACCTACAGTTTCAAATAAAATAAAGAAAAAGTGGAACATTAAGACAATGGACTTATCTTCCGTTAGTCTTGGAACTTGAAGCTTGCCCGCATTCTTGGGCTGTTTTTCATTTCCTGCTTTGGTATGACATGTAGCGGAAGGGCTTTGGAGTTACTCCAGAATCAAGGCATTTCTGACCTTGGAAACATATCCTAGTCACATTATCTGTCAGGTTAAATAGAGTTTGAACTCCAAGGCAAATCTGAGATGCTTCAACTCAGTCATCACCAACTTTTTGGACCTCACAGATCACCAGTGGTCCACAGACCACCGGTTGGTGACCACTGCTCCAAAGGTTTCCTTAAACTAGGGGTCACCAACCTTTTAGACTCCATAGACCACCAGTGGTCCACGGACCACCAGTTGGTGACTGCTGCTTTAACTTGGTGTGTGTGTGTGTGTGTGTGTGTGTGTGTGTGTGTGTGTCTAAATTTGTGCCATCATCTCTTGGACATTGGTAACTAAAATTGACTCTCCCTCTCTTCCAAAGCTTGTGTGTTGATAGCCAGTTTGCCCATGTCCTGTGTGTATAGATGCATGCAATTGCATATGACTTTTACTACAGATGCCTTGTCAATTGCTAAATTATTTACACAATGAACTTAAGCTTTCATTTTAGTAAACGTGGTAATAAGTTTAGACTTCTGAGTCTTACTGAATGCAAATTCTTGGAGTTATAGGGAGTAGAAGTTTTCAACTTTCCCCCAAGCTGGTCTCTGAGATCCTGATTATCAGTCAGTGAAACTAAGAATTTAAATGACACACCAAAAAAGTCAACATTGTTTTACTGAACCATAGAGACTGGAGTAGTGTGCAGCTGCAGGAGAGCCATCTGTGTTGAGAATCCCAACTATGATTTTTAT
Organism: Lasiurus borealis; assembly: GCA_004026805.1. Lineage (NCBI taxonomy): Eukaryota > Metazoa > Chordata > Mammalia > Chiroptera > Vespertilionidae > Lasiurus > Lasiurus borealis. The sequence goes on along the minus strand of PVJN01052576.1, from coordinate 5,992 downwards.
TTTTAATATTTTAAATTGATTTTTTAGAGAGAGAGAGAGAGAGAGAAACATTGATGTGAGAGAGAAACATTGCTTGACTGTCTCCTGCACACCCCTACCAGGGATTGAGCCTATAACCTGGGCATGTGCCCTGACCAGGGAATTGAACCAGCTACCTTTTGGTGCCTAGTGATTGTCCAACAACTGAGCCACGCCAGCCAGGGTCCCAACTATAATTTTTTTCCCATAGGTATCGATGGTGAGGGTGGTTAGGAGTGTGTGTGTGCATTGAGTTGTCAATAAAAAGAAAGCTCTCTGTTGGTCTGTGGACTGAAAGGTCCCAGGTTTGATTCCGGTCAGGGGCACGTACCTTGGTTGTGGGCACAGCCCCCGAGGGGGCATGCAGGAGGCAGCTGATCGATGTCTCTCTGTCATCGATGTTTCTGACTCTCTTTCTTTCTCCCTTCCTCCCTGTAAAAAGTCAATAAAATATATTTAAAAAAGAAAAAGAAAAAAAGAAAGCTCTCTCTGATATCTTGAGGAGGAAATGTTCCTGTTTAATTTTTAAGAAATACTGGGATTGTGTTTCTTTATCTTTCTTAAAAAAAAAACAAACATTTTTATTGATTTCAGAGAGGAAGAGGGAGATAGAAACATCAATGATGAGAGAGAATCATTGATTGGTTGCCTCCTACATATACAAACTGGGGATTGAGCCAGCAACCTGGGCCTGTGCCCTGACCTGGAATCCAACCGTGACCTCCTGGTTCATAGGTTGATGTTCAACCACTGTGCACACCAGCTGGGCTGGGATTGTGTTTCTTATTAGGAATCTTTTTAAATTTGTGCCATCACCTCTTGAACATTGGTAATTAAAATGGACTCTCTCTCTCTTCTATAGCTTGGAATTGCGATTGGGTTCTTGGTCCCTCCTGTTTTGGTACCCAATAGCAAAGACAAGGACAAGCTTGCCTATGACATCAGCATCATGTTCTTGTTAATAGCAGGCATCGCCACCCTGCTTTTCATCCTTGTCATCATCGGTAAGTTCATTAGACTGCTGGGGGTGGGCAGGTAGGGAGGTCCTACTGGTTTTGGTGGGGCCCTTGTGCTCATGGCTCTAGAATATGGTGAACACTTACAGAATCTGAAGGCCAGGCTTCTTTCCCGACCCACAGGTTGAGAACCGCTAGCAGGGTCGCCTAAGACCATCAGAAAACACAGATATTTACATTACGAGTCATAGCAGTAGTAAAGTTACAGTTATTAAGTAGAAACGAAAATGATTTTATGGTTGGGGTCATCACAACATGAGGAACTGTATTAAAAGGTCGAGGGGTTAGGAAGGTTGAGAACCACTGGCAGTTGCCCCCAATAGGGTGCTAGTTGGTCTTATGCACTTTGCTAGTGGCTCAGGAAAGGTTTGATTGCTATTAAACTGTTCCCCCATATGACCTCACAAGAATTAATGGCCAGGCTGCTGATCCCCTTCGTGAAACCCTATGAGCACTTATGATAGCACAGGCAGGCATTGTGCTATTCATGCTTGATCTCATGTAAGCCTCAGCAGCCCTATGAGTGAAGGTACCATCATCAGTCCTATTTAACAAAGAAGAAGACTTAGGAGAGTTAAATAAATTATTCAAGATTTGATTGTCCATAAGTGGCAGAGATCGGATTTAAGCCTAAACAAAACAGAATTAACCCACAAACACTAATAATCTCATAGATTCATCTGATAATACCTGGGTACTACACTTTTAATGCTTTTCTTTAAAAAGATTATAAGAGTAATATTTGCTCATTATGAAAAAATCTAGAAGATACAAAAAAAGAATGACCATTAATTTAGCCTTGAACAAGTTAATATCAACCTCAGATAGCTATTATTCATTTTGTGTAAAGGTATATTTAATCACTGAGATATTTAGTTAATATAATTTAAAAATTCTTTTATTATATGTTTCGATTGTACAGTATTCTAATTTGACATCTGTATACACTTTAAAGTGATCATCAGGCTGAAACCGGTTTGGCTCAGTGCGGACTGAAGGGTCCCAAGTTCGATTCTGGTCAGGGGCAGGTCAGGGGCATGTACCTTGGTTTCGGGCACATCCCCAGTAGGGAGTGTGCAGGAGGCGGCTGATCAATGTCTCTCTCTCATCGATATTTCTAACTCTCTATCCCTCTCACTTCCTCTCTGTAAAAAAACAATAAAATATCTTAAAAAAAATAAAGTGATCATCAGCACAAGTCTTGATACCATTCATCACCATACAACTGATGGATAATATAATTTTATATCCTCTTTTATAATCTGAGTAATACTATATGGGCTGTGATAAATTCAGAAACAGCAGAGTAAAGGTTTTCATTTTCAGTTAGTCACCTGTCTAAAGGTTAACCGGTTTTCTTCCTAATATCTGAAAGTTTCACTCACTCATGTTAAAGGTTTCATTCCTTCCTTCTGACCTCACCTCTGGAGTCCGTTTATAATCATTTACATCATTCAACTCCCTGGGTCCACGCTGAGAAAGGGCTGCCTGGAGGCCTCTAAGATGTTTCGGACAGAGGACTCAGTGTTCCTGGGAGGGTAGAAGCTGTAGAGCTGTGAGTGAGAGCAGGAAAGAACAATCTGGCCAGGGATCCTCTTATTCAGCCAGACTTTAAGTTTCAGATTGGAATGTTCCCAGCTCCAAATTCTTGTGTTTGTGGCAGGTGAGGGCCTGGTTCTTTGCAGCAGGAGGTAGGGCATTTATACATGTTGGCATGTTATTATCAGGCACAGACTGAAGCAAGCACCTGCTGTGGCAGGATCAATCCTTCGCCTTGCCTTCTGTACCCTGATGGAAGGGGAGGCAAACAGCCAAGATTGTGAATGAGACGTTCCCAACAGCAGGAAGTCATCCAGGAGGAAATGACTCAAGACTGCTTTCGTAGAAGACAGAAGCAGAGCTCTGGAGATATGCTAAATGAAATAAGCCAGTCAGAGAGAGACAAATATCACATGACCTCACTTACATGTGGAACCTAATGACCAAATAAACTGATAAATGGAATAGAACCAGAGGCATGGGAATGTGGGACAGACTGACACATCTCAGAGGGAAGGGCAGGGACAGGGAAGAGATTAACCAAAGAACTTAGATGTATGTGTGCATTGCCCATGAACACACAGAGTGGGGTGAAGGAATGGGGTGGGGAGGAACTGGGTGGAGGGGTGCAATAGGAAGGTTAATGGGGGACATTTGCAATACTCTCAACAGTAAAGGCTAAAAATAAAAACCTTTAAAAAAAAGGAAAGAAGCAGGCCTCTGTAGTCAGGGCTGGAGGGTTTTCTGAAAGTACAGGGTCAGGGGAGGGAGAGACTTGGCTCTTCAAGACATTGAACCTCATTTCCAGAGCTTCCTTTCACTGAAATAGGAGTGAGCGAGGCGGAGGCCACATGGTGCCTGCTTGGACCCAATTGGGGAACCAGTTCAGCCAAAAAAAGCTGGTTAAATTGACCTGCCCTCCAGAGAACTGAATAGCAGCCAATGTGGTTAAATTGATTGTACCCGTTGTACCGAAAACAGAATATAAAGGAACGGTTTCCCCATTGCCCTGTCCCAGGCCTTCACGTCAGAGTAGCCACTCCCGTGAGAGGCTGTGTTAATCCTCTAGGGCCAGCATGTCAAACTCAAAGGCTAACACGGGCCAGATAAACAAGGTTTAAGGTTCTGTGGGCCACAAAAAAACAAAAGCTTCCATTTTCCTAGACACGTAGGTTTATTTCAGTAGAGACATGCCAAATACAAAGGGCTGAAATAAGTGAGTTATCGTTAACACAAAATAATAGAACATTTTAATAAAAATTAATATTTTTTATTTTTAAAAATATTTTTATTGATTTTTTACTGAGAGGAAGGGAGAGAGATAGAAAGTCAGAAACATTGATGAAAGAGAGACATCGATCAGCCGCCTCCTGCACGCCCCACTGTGGAGATGTGCCCCCAAGCAAGGTACATGCCCCAAACCAGAATCGAACCTGGGACCCTTCAGTCCGAAAGTTGATACTCTATCCACTGAGCCAAACCGGTCTCGGCAATATTTTTTCTTGAACATTAACTTACTAGACACTGAATAACTGCACAAATTTATAAGTGTAATGCAAATAAACCTATTTTTCTTGGTCTCCGAAAGTGAAATATTTCTCTCTCTCTCTCTCTCTTTTATAAATATATTTTATTGATTTTTTACAGAGAGGAAGGGAGAGTGATAGAAAGTCAGAAACATCGATGAGAAAGAGAGACATCAATCAGCTGCCTCCTGCATGCTCTACACTGGAGTTGTGCTCGCAAGCAAGGTACCTGCCCCCAACCAGAACCAAACCTGGGACCTTTCAGTCCACAGGCCGACGCTCCATCCACTGAGCCAAACGGGTCTCCGCTGAAATATTTCTTGTTGCGCACACCAAACAAGTCAGTCTAAGACTAATGACTGCTAAGATATTCACTGCTAGTATTAGTGGAGAGAAATGGTGCGCCTGAGCAGAAGGCACGGAAAGGGAAATGAATGCAACACGATTATAGTAAGCACTCATCAGTGAACGTTGTAGCTCATTATTAATAATTACTAGAGGCCTGGTGCACAGAATTCATGCACTTGGGGGTCTTGATGGCTTAGGCCCACTCCCCCGAGAGTCAGACATCCCTAGCACTGCTGTGGGGGCAGGAGAGGCTCCCACCACCGCCACTGTGCTTGCCAGCCATGAGCCTGGCTCAGGGCTTGTAGCTGAGCGGCACGCCCCCTGTGGGAGCACACTGACCACCAGGGGACAGCTCCTGCATTGAGCATCTGCCCCCTGGTGGTCAGTGTGCGTCATAGCAACCAGCTGTTCCCCTGTTGGTCAATCTGCATATTAGCCTTTTATTATATAGGATGTATAACAGAATATTGTAAAAATTAAGCTATAACGTTTTTATTAAAATGTTGCTTACGTATCGCTATAGTGTCTGGGCCGCAAAAATATTTATTGTGACCCTCGTGCGGCCTGCAGGCCGAGAGTTTGACATGCTTTCTCTAGGCTCTGTGAGGAAGATGTCTGATTCAGACTTTGAAAAACTAGGAATTGGACTCCAGGTTTTTCTGATAGAAGGTCCTTTCACGTAGGAATATTTATTGACTGCCCTGTGCCAGGCTAGGTGCTAAGCACTGGCAACACAGTCTCCTCCCCCTCAGGAGGAGCTGGGGTGCTAGGCCAGGAGCTGGGCTCACTGATCCTAAAGCCTTAGCTCTCATGTCCTTTCTATCCATGTGTGACTATTGTGTGGTGTTCAGTGCCCGGCAGTGTGTGTTGTTTTTTTTTTGCTGGCTATTATTGTAACTGGACAACCTTGAATCATAGATGAGCATTTATTCCAGTAATGCTGGCAGTATGGGAGGACAGGAGTTTGTCTACAGAATTCTGCTCTGCTTCTCCCCATAGCCAGCTGCTTATACTGGGTAGAAAGACAGAGACTACATGGGAACGTAGAACAGGCATGGGAAAGTAGGCATGGATTAATCATTGCAAGCTGTAAGTTATGCGGGCTGCAGGGTGGGGGGGAGATGTCTCAAAGGGCAGGTGCCTCTGGGCACCCCGGGACCAGATTACAGGTAAAGGGGCTGGAGGTTGTAAAGAGCAGGTGCCTCCAGGACTAGATTGTTTCAGCCACAAGGCTGTAAACCTTTCCATAATGATGGGCAGTTCTCAGGACAGGAGGGTGGACTGCATTCCAATGTTAGTTCCCATGTCCCAGGGCATACAACTCCCAGCCAGTTTAGAATGTGCGTGTGTGTGTTCTTTCTTTCTTTCTTTCTTTCTTTCTTTCTTTCTTTCTTTCTTTCTTTCTTTCTTTCTTTCTTTCTTTCATCCTTCCTTCCTTCCTTCCTTCCTTCCTTCCTTCCTTCCTTCCTTCCTTCCTTTTTAAGATTTAAATTCTTTATTGTTTGAAGTATTACATATGTCTCCTTTTCCCCCTATTGACCTCTC
>PVJN01052575.1:0-14049 GCA_004026805.1 Lasiurus borealis | reverse complement strand
TGTGTGTGTGTGTATGTGTGTGTGTGTGTGTGTGTGTGTGTGTGTGTGTGTGTGTATGTAGTGTGTAGTGGGTAGAACCTATTGTCAAGATTGGATATGAAAGACTTGTTTACCTGTTTAGGGTCATTTTCAGGATACTCCATCATTTTTATTTCATCTGGATTCAATTCACATGTTGAAAAGTGATTTGTAGGTGGTTTTTATAAGTGGTATTTTTTGGCTTGTGATTGCGGACTTCTAGATAATGCTTGAAGTCTACATTCTTTTCTTTATGCAGCTATATTACACTTTCTTCCTCTAATTTTTTTTTATGAATTCAAGCCAATGTTTTTCATAAAACCTCTCATGCTTTTCTCTCCACTTGTCAATGGCTGGAATTATAAGGACACCTAGAATAAGCCCCGGTGTATACTTTATTAATTTTGTACTGCAGAAAGAATGACTCATTAATAAATGTGTTATATAACTATATTTGAAGGCTCTTGGTAGATGGTACTTGAATATAATTCACAAAGCCCTGACTGGTGAGGCTCAATTGAGTGGGAGTTGTCCTATGCACCAAAATGTTGCTGGCTTGAACCGGGTTAGGGCACATGCCTAGGCTGCAGGCTCAGTCCCTGGTAAGAGAGTGTGCAGAAGGCAGCTAATCAATGTTTCACTCCCATATTAATGTTTCTCTCTACCTCTCTCTTTTCCTCTCTAAAAATCAATAAAAATTATTTAAAATAGAAGTCACACAGAAACATACACATTCAATTTTTCAATTATCCTTGATGTAACATTTGAGGAATATTTGCTTTCATCCATCATTAAAAATGTCACCCTAACCACTGTAGCTAAATTGGCTGAGCTTTGTTGCATACACCAAAAGGTTGCTGGTTCAATTCCGGACACAGACCTAATTTGCAGGTTTGGTTCCTGTTGGGGTACGTGTGGGAGGCAACTGGTTAATATTTCTCTCTCAAATTGATATTTCTCTCTCTCTCTAAAATCAATAAAACATTTTTTAAATGTCTTTTAGAAACACTAGAAATATAGCAAATACAGTTATCGAGGTATTTGAGTGCCTAGTATAGGACTTGATTGTGAAGGATACACTGTTCTATTTAAGCCTAAGTATGTGTACAAAATTTGGACACAGGTAGAGTCTCTAGGCCTGGTTGCTGGCCAGGGCCTTCCTTCCAGATGCTGACTAGGGCCTTCTTTCATTCCACAGCATCCCCTGGTGGTCAGCGCCTGTCATAGCAAGTCATCTGTCTCATAGTCAAACTCTCATGGGGACAATTTGCATATGAGGCCTTTATATATATAGATATAGTACATATATATTTACATGAAATAATTTGTAGGTTGTCGCTCCTCCAGCTCCATGTTTTTCCTTGTGTGTTGATTCAGGTTTCACTATTTCAATTAACTTGGGACACTTTTTAGTCTCATTAACCAGCTATCATGGATCTTCATATCTAACTTCTTATAACTTAAAACCAAGAGCCACAGCTTCAACATCACTTGCTATAATTAATAGTTTGTTCTAGAAAATTACTTTGTGCATGAAAGTGTTTTAATGTTAACTTTAAAGAGTTCTTTTCTCTATCATTGTTACAGTTTTGTCATGGGGGCACAACAGGTGGCAGATGTGCAAGTCATAATTTCTTATTCCATCTGGATCAGTAATGCAACATATATTTATTATAATTAAGCTTTATTTTTTCTGGCTCACCTTTTTTTCCAGTATTAAATCTTACAATTAAAACTGATAATGAAGCACAACAGTCTACAGAATTAATTCAATTACTGTATTAAAATGAAATATTTGAAGTATTTCTTTTGATTTCCTCCCACTAATTAAATTAAAAGCAATATATAATAAATGTTAGGTTCCAAAATACCATATTGTTTAGCAGATGTAAAAACTCCTTCTTCTCAAGGCCCTTAAAAAGTAGAATCAACACATCATTTGGATAATGACTTGAGAGTGACAGGACTGCAAATCATATCTATTTTATATGTACCCAATCATTGCGATAATAACTGTGTCATTTGGTATGCAGAACCCAAACAGCAGTTCATGGTATGGTAATAGTCATTTTAATCTTCGATGTTTAATCAGATGTTTATAGGAATATAGTCATTTAATGTTTTTATTGTTTATACGAATATGTAATTTCTCCTCATTTTTACTCATTCCCTGATCTACAGTTAAGTATATTTAATAATCAGTGCTGAAATTCCTTCCTATTGTATAGATTACATTGTATGCTCTAGGCACAAAGCAAGAGAAGATAATGGAGCTTTCAAATACTTACGCTACTTGTCTCCAATGAATGTAAGATAATTGCATTAAGAAAGAGGCAAAATGTCCTGCTTTTATCTGAAGGAAATGGTTATCATTGTCCAACAAAGAATGAAATAAACTATGTAGATAAAGACTCTACCTCGATCCAACATAAATCATGCAAAACTAACACATTTATCCTAAATGTCTTTGAAATTTGAGAATGTATTCTTTGTCTAAATAAAAAAGAGCTGGAAACAGGTTAAGCTGTAGTGCATAAAAAGTAGGAAAAATATGAATCTTTTGTCAACACAAACTGTCCTTAACTTCATTGAGGTTATATATACACTCGGGGCTCGATGCATGAAATTCGTGCAAGGGACCCGGCCCCAGCCACCCCTGCGGTGGGGGCCTCTGCCTCGGTCTCTGCCACCACAGTGGCTGCCTCCTTTGCTATCTAGCCCCTTCCTGCTGCAGTGGCTGCTTCCGTCCTCTCCTCTCAACCCTGGCTTCACCCAGAAGGTCATCTGGAAGGACATATGGTCTAATTAGCATATTACAGTTTTATTAATATAGAATATATGTGTGTGTGTGTGTGTGTGTGTGTGTGTGTGTGTGTCATGGCCAAGTACTAGATTTAAGATAATCACACGTATCAAACATGAATTAATTGGATGGTGATTAAACAGAAGCACACTCTTTTATTTATATATGTCAACATTAAAATGACTTATAGAAAAAGTTTACTTATTTATACAAATATTCCACTCTGCATAGTTTTCTATAAGGCACTGAGCTAATCTATGTGCACGTTTATTAATTCTTATTATAATCTAATATAGTTTTTCAAATGGACAGCCTATAATTTAGATAGTTTAAGTAACCTACTCAAATGGACCTGCTATTACATGGCCAAGTGAGTAATCAAGTTTGTCTTACTAATCAACCATTGTGTATGAACATCACTGTGTAATGTAGAAGTCAGAATACAGCAGGAGGACAGATGCAAGCTTACATAAGTGCTTACTGTATACAGGAAGGTCTGACTCTCATAAAATGTGTTTCAGTACAACAGAGATTTGCTGTGAAAAACATTATGGATCTCTTCATACGTGTATGTTATGGTTCTCTTTGTAAGTATGTATATGCTCAAGTTAAACATGCATATGTTTGAAATAATCTTTTTCATTTATGAAAGTAATTTCTCCCTTTTGACATTTTAAGCCTGCATTTTATACATAAAACCCAAGCTCAAAAAATATTTCACATAGTCTCACAATTCGCTTCCATTCTCATTTAATATTTATTTCAATTTTTCACAATAAAATGCTAAACAATAATGTATGGGTGTTTTTTCTATAACAGGCATTTACTAAATTATAATATTGATATAAAAGAACACTTGACTAAATGTATATAACAGTTTTTCTTTGTGTAGACAAACAAAATGAAAAACAGTATATTCTTAATCTTGCTGTTTGCTCATACATGAAGTTACATTTCAGAAAATGCTTTTTTTGACTCCACCATCATCTTTGAACTACAAGAATACAAATTTTAGGAATTGGACAACTCATTATCCTATGAGAAAAACTGCAGTTTGATGGTAATAGACTGGATTTTGGAGTCATACAATGGATTTCAGAGAATTTATTTATCTCAATTCATCTTAATTTTCTCTCTCTTTTTTTTTTTTGTAAAGGCAAATGTCACTACCTCTCTGATAAGTTTATTTTGAATTTTTTCATAAATGCTATTTTTTAAAGCCTTAGCATGTATACAGGCCACAAAGAGTAGTAATCTAATCAAACATTTAAAATCCTGGATTTTGGATTCAGAAAGAGGACGAATCTCTGTTAATGGCTATTAGCTATGTGATCAGAAGTGTATTATCACTCTAGAACTAGTTCCACATCCACACAATGGAATTTCTAAAACTCCCTCTGCTTGTGAGTGGCAACTGTTGCCTGGCATGTCCTATGCACAGCTCTCAGCATAGTTAGCAATTCTCTGTGTTTCATGGTCAAATTATCAAAAGTCATGTTGTTAAGAGCAGCAATTGAGGAATGGAGGAGTAGTAAGTGCCGAAGGTAATATAATGCTGCTGATGATAATATATCTGATGAAAATAATTTTTAATAATGAAGTTTTTACCTCAAATAATGTGTTGTTGTGCTTTCAATGTAATCTTACATGAAAAAAAAATTGTTTTTTCGCTAAAGTGAAATACTGGAGATTTTAAAAATATCTACATATAGAAAAACTGAAGTACATTTCATTTAAACAAAATTGTCTAAGGTACCAGTTTGTGTGTGTGTGTGTGTGTGTGTGTGTGTGTGTGTTGTTTATTTATATGTAATATATAATATTAATATATTTATATGTAAAGCATTTTTATATATAATGGCAGCAAAAATTGGGAATTACCTTAAATGTTATATTAGATAAAAAAGAAGGACTCTGTCTTATTTTACTATGCAAACTGAGTTCTACAACCAAAGATTTTAAATCCTCATATCATGCAATCTCTGGTCACATCATTTATACTTAGAATTCTTTTTCTTTTTAATTTCAAGGAAGCACTCATGGTCAAGATATTTAGAAGATTCTTAGACAACTATACCAACAGTTCAGGGAATTTGTCCATTTTAGGTTACTACAATAAGCCCTTTACTAAGAATAATACTTGATAAATAGTGCATAAGTCTATAAATATTTGCTAAATGCCAATGGTGTTTTTATTTCATTGACCCACTGAGTTTTTATCTACCTTTTACTTCATGAACAACCTAGCTCTAAGTCCATATCCACTGCTTTGTGTGTCTTTTTGAGGAATTCTTAGCAGATAGCATTTTGAGGTCTAAGACTATTCTTCCATGAAAATGTGTCAGGAATTCTCAGAGTCATCTCAGTCATTAAAAATTATTTTCTCATTCCCAGTGGCTTATGATAAGCAGAGATTTTTTTAAAGTAGGATATCTCCGGAAAAACTCTCATACACTTAATAAAATTCATCAAGAACTTATGAGTTGGTTCTAATGCTCTAGGTCAAGCTCATTGAGTTGTACTATTATCTGAAAATGTGTGAAGACTGGAATAAGAATACAGTAATTAGCAATGAAGCCAAGATCTAAGAAAATTGAACCATCTGTCTATTACCAAGTGCTTTGATGCACTGTCATTGTACTGATTGGAGTATGAGGAGAGCATGGATCAATCAGATAAGACATTTTACAGTATGCTTGCTTTATTGGAGTTGTTAGAAACATAATGCTCATATTTATTCAGTGAATGTGACATGCATTTTATGAGTAATTACTGGGCAGATAGTAAGGCACATAGTATAATAGTTCCAGAGAAATATAAGGTCACTAGCATGCAGATACTTATAGCTGAATTACATATTTATGTTAAGTATAGTAACATATTTTTTAAACTTGAGAATTAATTTTCTTAAAAACAAATACAGCCATTTGCCATAATCTTATACACAATAATCAGCAAATTAAAAATATTTTATATTTTTAATGCCTACTTAAAATTCAGACTCTGTTTTAGATGTTAGGATTACCTCAGTAAACAAAAGGATGATCCTTAAATTTGTGGAGCTTACATCTTAGTGTAAGAGACAGAGTAAGCAATTAACATAATTACTAAGTAAATTTTATAGTACATTAGGTGACATGTGTGATGGTTATTAATCAAAGGATAAGGAGTTAGGGAACAGAAAAAGAAGGAATATAACTCTGTGGGAGTTGGTATATGTGAGGTGATAAGCAATTTAATATTGAGTGGTAAGGGTAGGTCTCAGTGAGAATTTAATATTTGTGTAAATACTTGAATTAAGTGAAGCAGTAAGCCATGTTTCTATCTAGGGGAACAATGTTTTGGAAGGGAGAACATTTCTCATGATCAAGGAATAGAAAATAGGCCAGTAGTTTAGGAGTGAGGTATGTAGTGGATGAGATTAAACACACACACACACACACACACACACACACACACACAAATAAACAAAATACTAATAAAGAATTCAGATCATGCTGGCAGTAGATATCACTAAAGGACTTTGACTCTTACACTGAATGAATCAGGGATCCCAAGGTTCTGTAGAATAACATGATCTCACTTGTATTTAAAATTTATGGCCACTGTGATTGTTGAGTTGATTTTCACAGCGTTGACAATAATTATCACATAGATTATAAACATTCTTTAACCTTTAAAATTTTTTTTCTTTGTTGATTAAGGTATAACACATGTGTCCTTATCCCCCATTGCTCTCCCATCCCACCAATTATGCCCTCACCCACCTGGTGTCTGCATCCCTTGGTTAGGCTTATATGCATGCATGCAAGTCCTTTGGTTGATCTCTCTCCCTTACCCCCACCCTCCCCTACCTTCCCTCTGAGGTTTGATGGTCTGATCAATGCTTCTCTGTCTCTGGATCTGTTTTTGTTATTCAGTTTATGTTATTCTTTATATTTCATAAATGAGTGAGATCATGTGATACTTACCTTGCTTTAACTGACTTATTTTGCTTAGCAAAATGCTCTCCAGTTCCATCCATGCTGTTGCAAATGGTAGGAATTCCTTATATTTTTACTGCATTACTTTTTTTAGAACTATTTTTTCAAAATGATCATGAATTCCAAATATCTAGGATATTGATGTCTAAATTTTATACATGATTTTTACTCCTCAGACTGGAGGTGTTGTATATGTAGGTAGCAATTCTGGACAAAACATAGTGATAAGTCAAGTCAAAATACTTCATTCAATCAACCAATATTTTTGGGTTTCCTGCAAAAGCCTGATACATAAGATACAGTAGTGAACAAAACACGAAAATCATTGACCTCAATGTCAGTCACTTGTCAGGATAATCCATTCATCCAGTGAATACATGATGCCTTCCTTTAAAATCTAAATAACATACAGAATTGTGCTTATTAAACTGCTCTTTCCATCATATTCTAATTCTAGTATTTATGAAGTTACCATCCAAACATACAGGTACCGAGAGGATGACAAATCAGTTACAGTCTGCCCACCTCACATAATTCAATCACAATAGTAACTCACGTCATTTTGCATTCACCTCCAAAGCAGGCTCGGTCGTCACTGGGTGATTCAGTGCGTAGTAAAATCTCTGGTCCTTGCTGATGTCCTCTTCTGGAGTCTTGAGTCTCTTTCTGTGCTTGTGCCCTTGACAATGGGGCACAGTCTCATCTTTGAATCCTCCCATTCCCTACTCTGGAAATATGAACAAAAGTGGTTCTACTAGATGTGATTGTATATCTGAAAATTTCCCCACATAATTTGGAGAGTAACTTAAAATGTTCTAAACAATAAAGTATTTGCAGATATTAAAAGATGAGTCTTTGAGCTTTGACATCCTCATCTGCAAAACTGGGGTAAGCATAAGCTACCTCGCTAAATTATTGTGAGCAGTTTTAAAGACAGAGGTATGGCAGTGTCTTATTGACCCAAGTTTTAATCTTATTATTAATTAAACTATAGGTATTATTTCAATCAATAGTGATTCAAAATATGAAAAGATTGAAAGACCTATGTTTTCTAATGTAAGCCCCTTCCATGATTGAATTAATTAATTTTATCAGCTTTAATCATGCTAGAACAAATTGCATAATGATGATTCCCAGTCCATTTATAGAACCTGAATCTACTTCAGCATTCCAATGTATACCTCAATAGCTTTCTCAAATTATCAAATGAAACTATAAACTGTTAGCATAACTATAATGTATGCACACATATATGCATATACTTATACTTCACTCTTAAATATGCTTTTTAAATCAATGAGCATAAAGTAGATAAAAAAACAACTAGACAATGTAATGCTGTTTTATGGTAATTATGTTATAAAATAATTTAATTTTCTAGGATTCTAATGACGACAGAGCTAGCTAGTCTATCAGTATAAAGTATAAAGTACATATGAAAGCAAAAAAGGCATATTTTAGTAAATACTTAAAGTGGATTCAGAAAAGAGAAAATTGAATTAATAATTAATCACTTCTTTGTAAAAAGCCTTTATTTGGCAAGTTCAAAAAGCAGATGGCACATTGAGACTGAAAGTTATTAAGATATGAAAATTGTGGTTCTCTCTATTGGTTCTACAATATCAGTACAGTCTAGTCCATAAGAGCGAGGCAATTTGTTGAAAAAGACAGATGCATTAAGATTTATATAGAAATTGCCAGTATTCTTTTTATAAAAATATTATAAAAGCACTTATAACATTTAACACAAACTATACATAACTGTTGCAAAGTGTAAAGTCTAACCCCAAAAGTAAATGAAGGCTATATATTGGTTTGGAATCACCATGGAGCCACTCCTTCTAGTGAATAATGTATTACTTGTCTTGGGTCCACTAGCAATTGAGTAAGATGCTCAATATTTGGTGGGGTGTTTTGAATTTCAACACATATCCAAAATCTAGAGGTATTAATAGACCTTCCCTATCAAATAAGCAACACAGAATTTAAGCAATGTTTCTTTACCAAAATTAACTGCACGATAGAGCAGAAAACCCTGGTGTTTTTAATTACACTGGGTATAAAACACTCCCATCAGGTTTTCTGGCTGTGAGGAAAAATAGTTGGTGATATAATGCTACTGTAGAACTTTTGAAGGAAACTCCAATCAGTACAGGTCGCATAGCTAGGAACATGCCAAATGCAGTGGGGAGGAAAATATCTACGAAATACACGAACAGATGGCTACATGCTCTGAGGATCATGCTCATCTTCTAACAATTTTGCCCTAATGTAACGCTGCAGACATAATCCATAGGACCTTGGTTAATAAAATAGCTGAATAGCAACACTTTAGAAAGCTGTTGCGTACCTTCCTATCAATGGAAAAACAATTATCTGACTATTTTAGCTAAGGTTCTGTCACAAGAATTACTTGAAAAAAAAATTCATTGACTCATCTGTGGTAGCTATGTGGTGACTGAGATAAGCAGAGATACTGCAATATGGCAGCAAAAGTTGGAGAAATTGCTATATTTCTAGTCACGGAGATTTGGGGGCTACACGGAGAAAGAGCTAAAGTAGAGAATCTAGATGGTGATATAGAAAATTACATAAGGTCTTTTTTTTTTTAATATACTTTTATTGACTTTTCACAGAGAGGAAGGGAAAGGGATAGAAAGCCAGAAATATCGATGAGAGAGAGAGACATCGATCAGCCGCCTCCTGCACTCCCCCTACTGGGGATGTGCCCGCAACCAATGTACATGTTCTTGACCAGAATCAAACCTGGGACCTTTCAGTCCCCAGGCCGACGCTCTATCCACTGAGCCAAACCGGTTTCAGGTACATAAGGTCTTTTGTATTGGCTTAACAACCTGGCCTCAGACTACAGCTTTAAGAACCCAAACTTGTACTTTCTTTAGTAAGCTGTTAGGCATGGAGCATCATGGCTAAAGTGAACGGAGGACTCTTTCCATCTACTCAACTATTGTTTAATGTCATATTTTAATTGCATTCATGTTTTAATTCCCATCATGTGTTAATGATGTCCTAAAGGTTGGTGCTTGTCACAACAAAACAAATTTGAAATTTCGAATGAGAGGAGGAAATATTATCTCTCTTAAAACAAAACCACAGAAAACCAGGGTACCTCCCGTGGGATTGTTTGCTGTCCTTCTCTCATTGTTCAATGAATGTGCATTAAAACTCACTCCGCACTCCGCGGGCAGCCATCTGTGTTCCTGTCTTTAGAAAGTTTTATCTTGTTAAGTCTTTCCTTATGACACTGCTGACTATTACATAAATCACAGGGACATGCAACCCCTTGGAAGGGAATCAGAAACCCATAAAGCTGACTACTGTCAGGACTCATAAAGAGAGCAATTAATAAATTTATTATTTAAGAGCGGAGCTGTTTTTATTCCAAGAACCCATGTAAATTGGAGCGCGAGCCAGAGTGCATACCGAAGCAGCTTTGCTAAAATTGTCTTTCAACTTCAGGTCCTCCCGTTTCACAATCATTATGTTTTCTGCTTCATCTCTGCTCCGTCAGCTCGGCTCGCGTCAGAACACATAATCCATTCACTCCATCACCAAAGGTCCACTTAGTGCCGTTTCTGGGTGGGTGATGGACAGGACAAATCCCTGGCATCGTGGAGGGTATCGCTTACATTTTAAAATCCGTTTTTATACTTGAAACCACAAGTGTAGCGTCATTTATACAATTAAAAAGCAAACAGTAAGAATTTTAAAGAGAAATAAAGTATCATATGCAAACTCTAGCGGGATTTATCTCAGGGTTACAAAGATGCTCAACATACACAAATAAATAAATGGGACACATCACATTAAGAAAATTTAAAAATAATCATATAAGCAACTCAATAAATGATGGGGAAAAAACACATTTGAAAAATTCAACACCCATTTGTGATTTAAAAAGCTCAACAAATTGGGTATAAAAAGAAATGTACTTTGTTATAATAAAATTCATATATGGCAAGTCAACATAAGAAAGGGACAAGTATTTCCAGCCTGCATGGCTCAGTGGTTGAGTGTTGACCTTTGAACCAGGAAATCAGATTCAATTCTAGGTCAAGGCAAATGTTCAGGTTGTGGGCTGGATCCCCAGTAGGGGGCCTGCATGAGGCAGGCTTTTGTCTAAAGCAGTGGTTCTCAACCTTCCTAAGGCCGTGACCCTTGCATACAGTTCCTCATGTGGTGGTGACCCCCAACCATGAAATTTTGCTACTGTTATGCATTGTGATGTAAATATCTGCATTTTCCGATGGTCTTAGGCAACCCCTGTGAAAAAGTCCTTCGACCCCCAAAGGGGTTGCGACACACAGGTTGAGAACCGCTGGTCTAAAAAGTTAAACTTATGGACATATTATGTAAATTCAATATTATGATGATTCTCTCACTTCACAGATGTTTTTATATCTTCTCTCTCTTCCTCTCTGAAATCAATGAAAACATACTAAAAATATTTTAGTATATATATTTTTCACACATTTTATGGCTTTGTACTTCCTATGGCTGAGGCATCCTCTTATTGTCCTCAGTGAGGCAAATTCCTATATCCCCTTTAAACACAAGAATTGCTTCATGTAAGACAAGCACTCCCACACAGTCTTAGCTGCACCTTGTTTGTAATGTTTGAATGCCTGTGTACATCATTATCATGGCATCGCGCTGTATTTTACTTTGTTGGTTAATGTTTGCTGCGTGTGTATTTGTTTATGTGTTTGTGCTGTGAAATGTGAGGTACTTGAGTTCAGGGACTCTAAGCTAAATCCTTCTTATCCTTTAGACTTTAAATTAAGTATCAGTTCCGTAGGGAGCCCTTCCTTTTTCTCTCAAACCCCGGTTTGTTATTTCTCTTTGTTCTTTGTTAGAACTTCCCTTGTTAGGGAAACTTTCAATTTGTATTGTGACTTCAAACCCTTTACAATGCTGTATGCCTGGAATAATTACACATTCCTGAGATCCCTGTGTGGCTTAATATCTGATATCATTTAGAAATATCTTCAAAGCTGACTTTCTTGGGCAGGCCTTTTTTTGACCACTCAGTTAAAAGATTCCTTCTGAATCACCAGTAGCCATTAATCTGCTGTATTTACTTCAAAGTATGCATCACTATTACCTTCCCCCTTCCCTCCAGCCCCCCCCCCCCCCCCCCCCCCCCCCCCCGCCTCATATATTTATTTGGCTTCTCCTATTAGGCTCCCATTTATTTGTATCTCCTATTAACATGATTCTCCATCAGCGCCTGGAATTTAGTTTGCCTCATCTTTGAATTTACCACCAATTTATAGAATAGTGTTCAACTCAGAGCAGTCATGCAGTAACTGATTGCTAAATGAGTGAACTGTTTGATACCTTTATTAGATTCTCAACTTCATGAGGTGAAGGATGATGTCTGTACCATCCTTCATCCTCAATGACTATTATTTCATATACACTCATATTACTATAATCCTATATAGTAAAGAGGTAATATGCAAATTGACTCTCGTCTCCTCACACAAAATGGCCATCCCAATGTGGTCAAAAATGGCCATTAGGGGATGGGAGTTGTGGACTATCAGGCCAGCAGTAGAGGGCAGTTAGGAGGTACCAGGTCTGCAGGGAAGGGCAGTTGCGGGTGACTAGGCCAGCAGGGGAGGTCAGTTGGGGGCAATTGAGCTGGCAGAGGAGAGCAGTTGGGGCAATCAGGCTGGCAGGGGAGCAATTAGGAATTGATCAGGCAGGGAGGGGAGTGGTTAGAGGGTGATCAGGCTGGCAGGCAGGCAAGCAGTTGGGAGCCAGCAGTTCTGGATTGTGAGAGGGATGTCCAACTGCCAGCTTAGGCATGATTCCACAGGGATTGAGCCTAAACCAGCAGTTGGACATCCCCCAAGGAGTCCTAGATTGAAGACGGTGATGGCTAGGCTGAGGAAATCCCGCCCTCCAATACACCAATTTTGTGCACTGGGCCTCTAGTAATAGAATAAAGGGTTAAATCCATAGAAAAACCATGTAAATTAGATATTATTAAACTTTCTAAAATTGGTACTGGAATTAAATGTGAACTGTAATTTTTATTATTTTTAAAATATCAGATTTAAACTTAAAATATTTGCATGATAAATGGATAAAAAATTATAAAACTAAATCATTCCTTAAAATGAGACTTAAGTAAGCATCACTGACAAGCAAAACTTTCAAAGGCCAAATATCCAAAGGCTTAGAAGGAGAAGTACAGTGTGAACTATGCTTCATGGCTCTTCCCTTTATATCTGGCAAGTGGTTTCATTCACATCTTCCCAGTCCTTCAATTCTTTAGATAAAACCTTCAAAGAAGCTACTATTGATGATAAACATAACTCCCTAACAGGAGAAATGTTATAGGGAAAATTCTAACATTTTCCCCCAATTTGATAAGGACATGGTGAGACTATACTGAATTGAATGGAATAATGCAGAAGTAAATATGCTATGCAACAATAACTTATTTTAATAGTGGCTTCATAGTATTTTAAATATATCTGTTTACTAAAACATCACAAACATATTAACAAAAGAAAGCAAACAAAGAACAGGGGGCAGAGAGGGTAAATATATAATCCGAAAAGTAGCATATGTTTACAGATATCCATATCCCAAATACAACTGTAGACTTCACCCACTAAAAACCATAGTTAATATGTGATTAAGACCTTACTAGTCAAATCATAAATGGGACCTTAATTATATATTCTTGTATTTGGACCAAGTGGGCCATGGGTGCTGCAGATATGTTATAGAACGGCCATGCCATGCCATCTAGGATGGGTCCTCTATCCCATTGCTGCCTGGTCCAGTCATTGATTTTGTTATAACTATTGCCCTGCCATACTTCTTACCTCACACATAGTGATGACACTAATCACTCTTTCATCTCTCTGCAACTGCCACTATTTTACAATGTGGAAATAGTCGGAACACTTGTTCTGGGAAATCGTAGAAATAATAAAATAGAGAGATGACCTTGCAAAGTGTTGTGTTACTTCTAAAGATGCATGCATCATAATGTATTTATACCGAAAGGAGTGTTAATAGCACATTCTGACTTTTAGGAGGAGCCATAGGATGTGGGCACTAAGTAATGCACTGAGATTAGGCTCCAAAACTACCTGTCCTCCAGCAATTGGTAATTGCTTCCTTGTTTCTCCTCTTAGGACACCAAGAGCAACCTTGGTGGTAAAGCAAGAAGATAAATTGAGGCTCATATACCCTTTGGCA
>PVJN01052574.1:0-14049 GCA_004026805.1 Lasiurus borealis | reverse complement strand
TATTTTGAAAACTACTTTCTTAGAATTGTTTAATTTGCTTATTTATTTATGTACTTATTTATATTTACAGAAATAAAAGGCCGTGTGCAGAGATTTGAAAAATGGCAACAAATGAAAGTGTCAGCATCTTTACTTCAGCATCCTTGGCTGTGGAGTATGTAGATTCATTTTTACCCGAGAATCCTCTACAAGAACCGTTTAAGAATGCTTGGAACTATATGTTGGACAATTATACAAAGTTCCAGATAGCAACATGGGGATCCCTGATAGTTCACGAGGCCCTTTATTTTTTGTTCTGTTTACCTGGGTTTTTGTTTCAATTTATACCTTACATGAAAAAGTACAAAATTCAAAAGGTGAGTATGATGGACTTGCAGTAGAATATTATCATTAGTGTTGAATATTTTTAAAGTAATTGCATCTTTATTTTGAGAGACTCTAGATCAGGTCTGTCAATAGCAATTATAATTAAACAACATAGGAAATTTAAAATTTTCTATTATAATACATGAAAAGGTAAAAAGAAATAGGAAAATTAATTTTAAAATATATTTTACTTAACATAGTAAGTCTATATTATTTTTTCAACAAGTAATCAGAATTAAAAAGTACTTAATGAGTTGATAGCTCCCAGGAAGGAATCTGGACCAGCTTATTAGAGAGAGGATTTATCAGTGCTTGGTGAACCCATGATAGTTTCTAATGCTTACTGTTTGCTTTTCTAAAAAGTCATGCCAGGCCCTGTCCAGGTAGTTCAGTTGGGTTAGAGCCGTGGTCAGCAAACTGCCGCTCGCGAGCACATGCAGCTCTTTGGCCCCTCGAGTGTGGCTCTTCCATAAAATACCACAGCCTGGGCAAGTCTGTTTTGAAGAAGTGGTGTTAGAAGAAGTTTAAGTTTAAAAACTGTGGCTCTCAAAAGAAATTTCACTCATTGTATTGTTGATATTTGGCTCTGTTGGCTAATGAGTTTGCCGACCACTGGGGTAGAGCATTGTCCCGATATGCCAAGGGGGTTTGATCTCAGGTCAGAGCACATACAGGAAGCCACATGAATGCATAAATAAGTGGAACAAGACACTGTTTCTCTCTCTCTCAGAAAAAAAAAATCATGCCAAACTACTCTTAAACGCACACATAACCTTGGTAAAGAGTAGATATGTTGAGTGTTTATCTATCGAGACAAAGTTGCACTCACTGAGTTTGTGTGGTTTGGCAATCAGTATACACATTGTCTCTCACAGTCTCAGTTTCATTGCTTCTCCCAGTGAGTTTTACTTTAAGCTAATACTGCTATTGATCTTCTTTGGGGATAAGTGCAAGGAATCAGGTGCCTGTGGACTCCAAGCCAAAGGAGAGAACAACAAAAGTAAAAGGCAGAGTGAATAAAAAGGAATGTGGCCCAAGAGAGAGTATCCTGCTACCCTAAATTGAGGACACAGAAGTTCCAAAATGCTCTTTATAAAATGTCCTGCCTTGAGAGGGAAGACTCAGTTTGGATGTCTTAAGTTCCTTCTCATGGGTGTTGACTCAGGCTGCCCTGTACCACCCATTGCTTTGTTCATATGGCTGATTCATTATATCCCTGTATAGTTGAATCTTTGGTAGAGGTGTTCACCTTTTCAAAGAGAAAAACTTCCTGGTCATTGCTTTATGATTGGTTTGAAAGTAAAAGATGGCCAAAGAAAGGATAAGCAATCATCTACAGTAGTTGATTACTGGTATTTATTTATAAACAGATTAAAAGGCTGGGTAGTGTGGCCTCAAGTCTGTCCTCAGCATTTCTTCCTTTAAATTTTACAACCAAAAAGCTTTGAGCTTTTTTGATACTAAAATAAATTGAAATGATAATTTAGTACAAGTTCTCATGATATTCTGGGATTTAAAAACAAGTTTAAAAAAATCACTGCAAGTTACATACAGGTTTATGAATTTTGAAGGCAGATACCCTGAAACATTGAGGGTACAGGAAGATATTGCTATTGATGATGAAACAGCACTAAAGACTATGCTTTCAAAGAGAATAGTGTGACAGTTATGCACATGTGTGCTAATGAAAAAGAAATTTTATAGGAATAAACAAGTAATAAAAAATACCTTGTAGAATCTATTTCTTTTTACAAAGTCACACATCTTAATAGTTCTCTAGGAATTTTCCTCTCGGAAAATATACACACACACACATATACATACATATACATACATACAGACAGACAGATAGATAGATAGATAGATAGATAGATAGATAGATAGATACACACACATAAATACACACACTCACTAGTGGCTCAATGCATGAAATTCATGCACGGGAAGCAGGGGGTGTGTGTGTCTCAGCCCAGCCTGCACCCTCTGCATTCTGGAACTCTTCGGGGGATATACAACTCTAAACAGTTGGACATCCCTCTCGAAATCCAGGACCCCTGACTCCTAACCACTCACCTGCCCGATTGCCCCTAACTGCCCTCCCCGCTGGCCTGTTTGCCCCCTCTGCTGCTCTGCTTGACCCCAACTGCCCTCCCTCCCCCGCCAGCCTGATCATCCCTAATCACTTGTGCCTTGGCCCCATCACCATAGCTTTGTCTGGAAGGACGTCGGAAGGTCTCCCAGTCTAATTAGCATACTATTTTATTAGTATAGATACTTCTATATATATGTATACACATACTAAAAATATTTTTCCAAAAGTCTATGGCCTAATAATGGTGTATTTTCATATCAGGGTACAATTATATAAAGTGCTATATGGTAAACTCTGATATTCCACTAGGTGTGAGTTTTTGATTGTCTTTTAAAGAAATTTGTGTATACTTTAAACAATATAGTGAGTGATTTTATAGTTATAGTTGATTAATTTTTGTGTTAATTTCTGTATTACATAGGTATTAGATTCTAGTTAAGATATTAAGTCTGTTATTACATAGTTCCTATGGGAAACAGTGCCATTGCAGGTCCAAGCAGAAATCTCTCCTTTATTTTGTCCCCAATCACAGACTAAAAGTTTAGAGGAGTAGGGTGATAATGTTCAGAATAGAAATAGAGAATTATAAATGATCATTTCTAATGTCCTCATTTTGTTGTTAATAAAACTGACTTATATAACTGGTTAGTGGTGGTTCTGAGTGTAGAGACCACCCAGCTCTCTGGATTTCTGGATTGTTTCTCAATTTAATGCTTTTCCTTTTTTTTTTTTTTTTTTGGTCACGGAAGATAACTCTTAAAGAATTTCAAGAACAGAACTAGAGACCTAGATTTTAGTTAATCCCAGATCCTATATCATTCTGGGCAAGATAGTGGACCTCTTTGGATTTCTGCTGAACAGTTTTCCCATACTTGAGATATTGTGGTTCAGTTGAAAAAAATTCCATCAGCAGCTTTCTGAATTTTTAAGTAAGGACATTTAAAACAAAGTAGTAACTATTAGCATCACTTTTTTATAAAACCAAAAAACAATTTTCCTTTGTAAGTGTAGCCCATTAAATTGAAAATTTTCGTTTTTTAAAATATGAGTTGCTAGGTGATGAGATTTAAATGAACATTTTACTACATTGATCTCACTCATTTTGACTTTAATCTTGGAACGTCTGTGGCCAGTTACTCTCCATTGGATACCATTGGATATCTCTGAAGTTCTTCCAGCTCAGAGTTTATAATTTGTTATTGTATACAAACAAATATTCACTAATTTTAGGGAATGAAAACTGCCAAATATCTGGAGCATCAGTTTGCCTGTGCAATTATGGCTTTCAATGCTGCTGATAACAATTGCTTCAATAGTTGGAAGACCCAACCATAATCTTTACATAACACATTTCTTCTCTGACATTTCTGATATGAGAAGTGATTGATCTGTGGGCAGGGAAGACTGGAGAGTTATTCATTCTGTTATGCTTCTTAGATTTGAGATCTTGTGTTTGTTATTCATGTATTTGTTTATTCACAACTTCTTCACCTAAATTGGTGATGATAGTTGTCAAGAATTTAGAGAGGAGGATGTTGTGATTCCTGGGCTTTAGTTACTGTAACGTAGTAACTAATACAGAATTCATAAAACAGAATTAAGCAACAGAATTAAGGTCTCATTAACCATTGGAGAAAAAATTAGGAATTTACTTCTGGATACCAAGCTAACCTACTAATAACAGACTAACACTAAATTATTTGTACTTTTTCTCCATAGGATAAACCAGAAACTTGGGAAAACCAATGGAAATGCTTTAAAGTACTTCTCTTTAATCACTTTTGTATCCAGCTTCCTTTGATTTGTGGAACTTATTATTTTACAGAGTTTTTCAACATTCCTTATGGCTGGGAAACAATGCCAAGATGGTATGTAGATATAAATAGTACTTTATTATGTAAAGATTTGATTTGTTTGCTCAGTTACGGTTTACTGTCAAATTAAAATATCCTAATGTTTATCTTTTTTCTTTCTTTTTTAATGTTTGCTCTAAACTTTGGAAGTAAATAAGATGGAGAAAAGTAAATCATAGTAGAAACTTAGAATGTTACCATTTTTAGGTTCTTCTCTACTAGTATTTTAGAGCAATACTTTATTTGAAGGTGCTTATACTAAGAAAAAAATTACATTTTAAATCAAAAGTGAATGAAAACATTGAGAATAGTTTGAGAGGTTTATAAACAAATGTGTTGCCTGGCTGGTGTGGTTCAGTGGTTGAATGTTGACCCATGAACCAGGAGGTCACGGTTCAATTCCCAGTCAGGTTGTGGGCTTGATCCCCATTGGGGCATGCAGGAGGCAGCTTATCGTTGATTCTATGGGTATGACTTTTGTTTCTTAATTGATTTTATACCTGTGATTTTTTTTTTTTTTTGAATGAGTTAGAATTGATACAGTGGTCAGTCTGTTCTGTTCAATTCTTCTTCTTGGTGGTATATTATAGCTACCTTTTGACTAAACACTTTTGAGAATTTATCAATATATCCAATTAGGTCAAACTGTAAAGTAGGTATTTGGTTTTATGTATATCTCAAGCAGTGATCCCAAGTAAAAGTCTAGATTGTACTTCATACTCACGATAATGTTTTCATTTTATAGGTACATGCTTTTGGCAAGATGCTTTGGTTGTGCAGTGATTGAGGATACCTGGCACTATTTTTTACACAGGCTCTTACACCATAAAAAAATATATAAGTATATTCATAAAATTCATCATGAGTTTCAGGTATGTAGGATTATATTTAATACTTTTTTCTATTAGAGGCAAAATGTCATGGTGTGTGCACAGGGTTAGAAAATCATATACTTGACAAAGTGTTCCTCTTGATATTTCTAGAACCCACCTGACACTATACATAAATATTATAATACTAGAGTCCCATTGTATGAACAGATTCGTGCAATAGGCCTTCCTTCCCTTGGCTTCCTGCACCAGTTTTCCTCTGGCACTTGGGACCCAGGCCTTTGCTCCGGCTGGAGCCTGACCCCTTCGTCTTTACTGCGGCCAGAGTGCCACTCCTGTGATCCCTTCTCACCTCCCATCCTCCCTTTCATAGCAGGCATCCTGCCCCACCTGGCCTGGAGCAGCTGGGCGGCCACCATCTTTGTCCTTCTAATTTGCATATTCTCTCCTGTTTGGCTGGTGGACATAGTGGACTGATAGTGAATTTGCATGGTTCTCTTTTATTAGTGTTTTGTAGGCTGTACTTTATATATCCATGACTATTTTGTAACTACCAATCTGTACTCCTCAATCTCTTTACCTTTTTCACCCAGTTCCCCAAACTTCATCCCCTCTAGCAACCAGCAGTCTATTCTCTATATTTATGAGCCTTCCTTAAAAATAGTGACTTTTTTTTTTTAATCAAAACTTCTTTTGACATAGATTTGTCAAACTGGTTCTATTATGTTCTACATTGATAGGCTAAATCAACTATTCCTTTTTGTTGTTGTTGTTGTTAATCCTTACCCAAGGATATTTTTCCATTGATTTTTAGAGAGAGGGGAAGAGACTGAGAGAAACATGGGTGTGAGAAAAACACACTGATTGGTTGCCTCCCACACAAGCCATGACCAGGGCCTGGCTCAGGGAAGAGCCTGCAAATGAGGCACATGCCCTTGACTGGAATCCAACCTGAGACCCTTTGGTCCACAGGTTGATACTCTATCCACTGAACCAAACTAGCTAGGGCAAGTATTCTTTCTAGATACAAATTCAAATGCATAAACCAAAATTAGAGTTCATGTCAATGTTTAATGCTTTTATCTTAAACCATCAAAGACATTAAGAAATTTTTAAGGGCATTCCTGCTAGACCTTTTGATGTTTGGTAGGAACTACATTTTTTTTTAATTGAGAATTATTGTTTATATATGTATGGCTAGATATACCTATTTTATATATAGAAAGAATATATAAAACTATATTCATAAATAAATTAGAATATATGTATACAGGTTCTCTAGAGAAAAAGAAAGAATAGGAAAAATACATACACACTCAGATTGTGGGGACTGGCAAGTGTGAAATCTACTGGGAGACCACAGGCTGGAAATTGAAGTAGAGTTGATGTTCCAGTTATGTATCTGAATTTCACAGAGCAGTAGGCTAGGAACTCAAGCAGAGTTTCTGTATTGCAGTCTTGAGAAGTCCTTCCTCTGAAACCTTAAGTCTTTGTTTTTAAGGCAGTGGTTCTCAACCTTTCTAATGCCATGACCCTTTAATACAGTTCCTCATGTTGTGGTGACCCCCCAACCATAAAATTATTTTCTTTGCTACCTCATAATTGTAATTTCACTACTGTTATGAATCGTAATGTATATGTCTGTGTGTTCTGATGGTCTTAGGCGAACCTGCTAGTGGTTCTCAACTAACCCACAGGTTGAGAACTGCTGCTGTAGAACCTAAGACCATTGGAAAACACAGATATTTATATTACGATTCATTAACAGTGGCAAAATTGCAGTTACGAGATAGCAACGGAAATAATTTTATGGTTGAGGGGTCACCACAACATGAAGAACTGTATTAAAGGGTCACAGTATTAGAAAGGTTGAGAACCATGATTCTCTAAGGCCTTCAACTGGTTAGATGAAGGGTAATCTGATTTAAATGTTAGCCACATCTAAAAAATACCTTCACAACATCCAGATTGATTGCCCAATCAACTGGGCACTACAGCCAAGCTGATGTATAATATTAACCATCACAGTATATTAAGGAATTGTTCTTTATTTTAGGCTCCATTTGGAATGGAAGCTGAATATGCACATCCCCTGGAAACCCTAATTCTTGGAACTGGGTTTTTCATTGGAATCATGCTTTTATGTGATCATGTAATTCTTCTCTGGGCATGGGTGACCGTTCGTTTGATAGAAACTATTGATGTCCACAGGTGAGTTCTAGTTTCTGTTCTGACATAAGGTATCATAAAATGTCTTTATTTTCATGGTCATAAGATTATATTTAAGTAGGCTAATAGAAGTTAATCTTATTAATATTGATATATATATATATATTTTATTGATTTTTTTACAGAGAGCAAAAGAGAGGGATAGAGAGTTAGGAACATCAGTGAGAGAGAAACATCTATCAGCTGCCTCCTGCACGCCCCTTACTAGGGATGTGGCCGCAACCAAGGTACATGCCCTTGACTGGAATCAAACCTGGGACCCTTCAGTCCTCAGGCTGACACTCTATCCACTGAGCCAAACTGGTTTCGGCAATATTGATATTTTTTAAGAAAACAAGAAACATAATGATTGGTTAGATTTTTTTTTTATATCCCTCTCTATGGCTGTGGTCATTTTTACAGGGAGAATAAGTTCTTTTAGTTAAACGAAATGAAATTTTGATGGTTACTTCAAAGTTGTCCTTTAAAAGGGCCGTTTACATTCCCAGCAGAAATATGCAAGAATTCTTTTCCTTCCTCAACACCTTTTCAAGCTTGGGCAGTACAGTCTTTTTCATGCTTGTCAGTAAGAGAGCAAAGAGCTTTCAGTGCTGTGTCAGTGTGTATTTCTCCAGGGACCTATATGAGGCTGTGCATCAGTTTGTATGCTTATTGACCAATAGTATTTTTTCTTTTTTTGAGTTAATTTTTTATGTCTTTTTCCTATTTTTCTGTTATATGTCTTAAAACTTCCTGGTGTTTGTAAGCTTTATTGGCTATATATGTTCTAAATATTTATCTGCATCTGTCATTTGAATTTTAACTTCTGATGATTCTTTTCTAGTTTTTAGTTTTCCTGTAGTAAAATGAGTCATTTTTATGACTCTTGAGTTTCACACCTTATTAGGTCTTCCTGAAACACTGTTCAACTGAAACTATTTGTGTGGGTTTTTTAAAGATTTGGTTAAATACCATAATTCAGGATTAGCAATTCCTTTATCCTCTTGTAATGACTTTAAGCCTCTTATTTGAAAAAAAATTGAATCATATAGCCTTCACTGAATAAGAATATTTCTAGTCTCGAGGAGAGAAACCAAAATGGCGGCATAGGTAAACACCTAAACTGCTGCCGCGCACAACAATTTCAAAATTACAACCTAAAGATAAAATGGATAACATCCAGAACCACAGGACAGCTGGCTGAGTGAAAATCCTACAACTAGAAGTAAAGAGAGGGGCTCATGGAGACTCAGAGGAGCTGCAAAAACCTGAGGTACAGAGACGCGCGTGAAGAGGACGGATGGCGTAGGGTCTGGAGGGCTTCCTCTAGAAGGAAGGAGACGGAAAATCCCGACTGCACTGAATCCCAGTTCTGGGTGAGACCCAGGCGGGGGAGTCTGGACTGTCGTGAAAAGAGAGGAGTGCACAGAAACAGGGGAGCCACGAAAGGCAGAGGTCTGGAGGCATGCGCAAAGGACTGACTGCTGATTGTGCTGCTGGCTTTCTCCAGTGGGAGGAAAACAACCACACAACAGCACTGAAATCCAGGTGCGACTGCACTGAACCCCAGTTTCAGGTGAGACCCTGGGGACCCAGACTCATGTGGGTCCCTAGAGCACATGGAAACTCAGGGGAGCTGGAAAGGCAGAGGTGTAGAGGCACATTTGCATACACACAGAGAGGACTGCAGTGATTACCAAGGGGCTGTCCTGTAGAGCAGGGCTGATGGGAAGCCAAGGCTGTCTGCTCAGCCCTGACACTCCACCACATCCAAGCGCAGCACAGAGGCTGTTGCAATCTTGCAAGTCTTAAGGCTGAGTCCAGCACAGAAGTTCTCTGGGCGCAGACACAGCTGATCCTCACAACCAGTTGGCTTGGAGGTCAATTCCCCCCAGTGATACCAACAATAATCAAGGATCAACTACAATAAGACAGTCCACAAAGGGATGCACCAAGAGTGTCCACCTCAGGTAACTGGGGAGGCAGAGCTACTGGGCCATATAGGACACCTAGCACACAAAGCTACTCTACCAACTCAGGGAAGCAGTGAAAATGCAGAGATAAAGGAACAGATCACAAACAAAAGAAATGGAGGAAAACAAACAACTGGAAATAGAGTTCAAAACCACGGTTATAGGTTTTTTAAGAATTTCCTAGCTGGTACTGGTTTGGCTCAGTGGATAGAGTGTTGGCCTGTGGGCTGAAAGGTCCTAGGTTCGATTCCGGTCAAGGGCATGTACCTTGGTTGTGGGCACATCTCCAGTGTGGGGCGTGCAGGAGGCAACTGATCGATGTCTCTCATCAATGTTTCTAGCTCTCTGTACCTCCCTTCCTCTCTTTAAAAAATCAATAAATATATTTAAAAAAAAAAAGAATTTCCTAGAAAAGATGGATAAATTTAGTGAGACCCAAGAGGAGATGAAAAAGGACCAACTAGAAATTAAACATACACTGACTGAAATAAAAAATATTATAAGGGATCTAACAGCAGACTAGAGAAAATCAAGTCAAAGATTTGAAATACAAAGAAGCAGAAAACACTCAACTGGAAAAACAAAAAGAATCCAAAAATGTGAAGATAGTATGATAGTATAAGGAGCCTCTGGGACAACTTCAAGTATACCAACATCAGAATTATGGGGTTGCCAGAAGAAGAGAGAAAGCAAGATACTGAAAACCTATTTGAAGAAATAATGACTGAAAACTTCCCCCACCTGGTAAAAGAAATACATTTACAAGTCCAGGAAGTGCACAGAATCCCAAACAAAAGGAATCCAAAGAGGACCACACCAAGACATCATAATTAAAATGCCCAGAGCAAAAGACAAAGAGAGAATATTAAAAGCAGCAAGGGAAAACAGTTAATTACCTACAAAGGAGCACCCATAAGATTGTCAGCTGATTTCTCAACAAACTGCAAGCCAGACGGGAGTGGCAAGAAATATTCAAAGAGATGAATAGCAAGAAACTACAACCAAGATTACCCAGCAAAGCTATCATTCAGAATTGAAGGTCAGATAAAGAGCTTCACAGATAAGAAAAAACTAAAGGATTTCATCCACACCAAACCAGTATTATATGAAATGCTGAAAGGTACTTTTTAAGAAGAGGAAGAAGAAGTAAAAGGTAAAGATAAAAATTATGAACAACAAATATCTATCAACAAGTAAATCTAAAAATCAAGTGAATTGAAAATCTGATGAACAGAATAAACTGGTGAATATAATAGAATTAGGGGCAGAGAAAGGGAGTGGACTGACAGTTCTCAGTGGGAAAGAGTGAGGCGGTGTTCAGGGAGAGACTGGACAAAAATCATACATCTATGGGTGAGGACAATGGAGGGAAGGTAAGGGCAGAGGATGTGGTGGGGGCCAGGTGGAAGGGAGCTATTGAGGAGAAAAGGGAACAACTGTGATAATCTGAACAATAAAGATTTATTTAAAAAAATAGTTCTAATTTTACTGCTTACACTGATGAAATCACTACTTTTAATATTTCACCTTTTTTCTATCGATTGGAAGATATTTTGTGGTAAGTTATTTATATTTAATGCCTTTTAATTTGCCTAATATTCTAATTTTTATTATTTTAAAATTATACATTCATTGCATTTTGATCTGGGACTTATTACTATATGCATGAAAGCAGAATATTCAATTCTAAGAATTATTTTAAACCATTAAATTAGCAAAGCAATGCTTCTAATTCTAGGCAGAGCATATTCTTTTGTAGATAAATTATGAGTGATGTCTCTTACATTCTTTCTTTCCTTTCATTATTCTTTTCTCTCTTCTCCCCTCTCAGCCTTCTAAAGAGAGAGAGATTGGGGTGATTAGGACTGGTATAATTCTGTCTGTCAGATTAGGAAAAAGGATATGATATATTTGTAAAATCACATGTGTCTCTCCAACTACAGAATGCACACTAGTATTTTCATTAATTCTGGCACATTTAATTCCAACTTGTCATTGACTAAAGTAAAAGAGGTTGTAATAGTAATTTGCAAGTCCATCAAACATAGATTTGATATTGATTTCATATAATTTCTTCCCGGAGGCTATGGTAAGAAAGCTCCTCCTGTAAAACAAGAGAAAAAGAATTTATGAAAAATCTATTCATTACTATAATGCCTCTCTTTCATCTCCTGATAACAAATAATTTCCATAGATTTTTTTTTTTTACATTTTAAAATACTTCTTAGTGTTTTCTAGAATTTGCACTATTTTCTGTTGTTTGTGTCTTTTGTAAATATGTCATAAATAAAGTGGAATGTTGTTTAAATTAGTTAACATATGACTTTCAATGAAAGTGCCAATTATTGCTTCATAATCTTTATGATTTTTATTGCAGTGGTTATGATATTCCTCTCAACCCTTTAAACCTCATCCCTTTCTATGCTGGCTCTCGGCATCATGACTTTCACCACATGAACTTCATTGGAAACTATGCTTCAACATTCACATGGTGGGACAGGATTTTTGGAACAGACACTCAATTTGTTGCCTACACTGAAAAGATGAAGATTGGGAAAAAGACTGAATAAATATTTATGTAAATCTTCCTGAAGATATAGATCTTCCTGAATTAAAACTAGTAGCTAACATTGCTTCCGGGGAGAAGAAATAAACATGTTTCTTGGCCACTGAGTGATTTTAAAAATTAACAACCTTTATCTTCCTAGTGGGAACTTTTTCTACTCTCCATTCCAGTTCTGTATGTGTAGGAATAAGTAAGGAAGTTTTAAAGGCCATGTTGTTAACCTTACAAAAAGGTTTTAAGTATCAGAAGAAGTATTAATCTATGTCTTTTCCCCAGTAACACCTCAGGCCTGAAGTGAAAATCTTTTAAATATATAGAGACCACTTCAAAAACTATTAATAGTGGATGTTGGCCTTATATTGAACTTGTGACATATTTTAGAGTTTGTCTAAAGATCAAAATATCAGGTTGACTGACATCAATTGATACAATTTGAATGAGGCTGCAAAATTAGGACTAGCCAGCACCCAGAATTTCCAATCTTCTCTGGAGCTGCCCAGTTTGAGCTGATTTTCTTTTATTTTAGAAGGCCTTTTGGATTCCAATGTACTACTGGCCTCTGTAAATTAGGGTATTTCTGAATTGATGTATATGGAATATTTTTGTCTACAGGTTTTCATGCTTCTTGAATTTCTTTTAAAAAATGGAGCTTTATTTCTGCTCTTTACCCTTTAATTTTTGTAAATCAGGTTTTTATTACACTTAAAGCTGTATCTTGAAACTTTGTGAATTGACTTTTATTTGCACTTTGAGCTATTAAAATAAATGTCTGTTTTTTTGTCTGATTACCTGGTTTCCAGTTTTGAACATCAGCTGTCACTTCTTATTTTATTCTTATAAGGAAAAGCACAGAGATCGTTAAATTATTGTTTTGCAATAAAAGGAATGATTTTATTTTTTGTAAGTGTTTTATTTGCTAAACTTTCCTTTACAGTTTCAGTATGTACTTATCGGACTTTGTGTTGTGGGAAATTCCATTTACCTGTTTCAGTAGAAGGTATTGAAGCAGTTTTTTTTTTCTGTATTTAGAAAATATATGAAAGAATAGAGCTAAACTTTTTAGGGCTGACTTAATCTCACTTATGTAGTTTCTAATGCAAATCAAAAGTTGATCATTCTAACTTACTGAATTGTTATTTTGAAATTTAGAGTTATTTTTCTGATAAGTTCCCTTTCCATTTATTTATTTATTTATTTATTTATTTATTTATTTATTTATTTAATCCTCACCTGAGGATATTGATTTTAGGAAGAGTAGAAGAGAGAGGGAAAAACAGAAAGACATCCATGTGAGAGAAACACATCTTTTGGTGTCCTCCTGCATGAGCCCGGATCAGGGACTAAGCCTGCAATCGAGGTATGTGCCCTTGACCAGAATTAAATCCGGGACCCTTTGGACTGCAGGCTGATGCTCAAATCAACTGAGCCAAACCAGCTAGGGCTTCCTTTTTGAAAGGAAGCATAATAGTTGTTAAGAGGAAACCAGCTTTAGCCAGTTTGGCTCAGATAAGAGTGTCAGCCTGCGGACTGAGGGTCCTGAGTTCGATTTTCTGTCACAGGCACATGCCCAGGTTGTGGGGTCAATCCCCTGTAAGGGGGTGTGCTGGATGCAGCCAGTCCATAATTCTCATCATGGGTGTTTTCTATCTCCCTCTCCCTCTCTGAAATCAATAAAAATAAAAAGAAGGAAACATTCTAAAAGGAGGAGATACTTAGTCAAAAGCCTATTAGTTTTAAATGAACTTTGAGGTTTCCAAGTTCAAATGAATTGCTGAGGAGGGAAAGAATTTGCAAATGTGATTGGGAAGCCATTTTAGATGATCAAACAGCAAGTTAGTAATTTCAGACTGTCTTTTTCTGTAGGTTGGATTCAGGTTCAGTTTCTCCAGAGAGTTACCTTCCTATATCTGGGGAAGAATATGCCCAGATGCCATCATTTCTGGGAATCAAGTATGGGAAGGTGGCGTAAGATTCCCCAGTTTAGTAGGTGCCCTTTCACAGAATCCCTCTGTTTTCAGATTTATGCCCACCTCACCCAGGGCTTTCCCAGTATCTGAAGAGTCCTGAGCCTCTTTTGTTCAGTTTCTCTACAGCATAAATCTGATGCCATGGGAGGGGGGACGGACCAATACAGATTAGAAGGGACCTGTATAGTTTTGAA
>PVJN01052573.1:0-14051 GCA_004026805.1 Lasiurus borealis | reverse complement strand
GTTAGCAGAGGGGTGCAGTTGGGTGCAATCAGGCTGGCAGGGGAGGGCAGTTGGGAATGAGCAGGTTGACAGGGAGGCACTTGGGGGTGATCAGGCTGGCAGGCAGGTGAGTGATTAGGAGCTAGCAGCCCAGATGGTGAGAGGTGCAGGCTGGGCTAAGGGACCCCCTCTCCCATGCACAAATTTCATGTACCGGTCCACTAGTCTATATGTCTATATAATAAAAGCCTAAGTGACTGTTACAGCAGAATGATCAGAACAACCAGTGGCTATGATGCACACTGACCACTAGGAGGCAAACAATCAATGCAGGAGTTGCCCCTGGTGATCAGTGCGCTCCCACAGGGGGCGGACCACTCAGCCAGAAGTTGGGCTCATGGTTGGTGAGTTCATGGCAGAGAACCAAGTGGTAAGGAGCAGCAAGAAGGCGGGTGGTAAGGAGCACGGGGTCCCGGACTGCAAGAGGATGTTGGCTGGGCTGAGAGACACCCCCCCTCCCCACCTCAGTGCAGGAATTTCATACATCAGGCCTCTAGTGTAGGAATAATATATTTGTCATAGTGTGCTTTGTGATTTTTAAATTGTGTGCTCATATTTGGCTCATCATTCTTTTTTGGAATCCTCAGGGAATTTTCCTTATAGAGGTCGTGTGATGCTTTGGCTTTATTCTCAGTCTCAGAGCCTCTCTTTTATTAATCCTATGACTGGTAGGACACTGGTTACCTAGATGGGTGTTTTCAGGCAAAAAGTATTATTTTTATTCCCTTTGCTAGGTAAGAGTTTTTTCCTAACTCAGTCTTCCCCTCAGATGTATAATTTTTAGAACTTGGCCCCATGCAGGGATATCATAATTCCCCGTCAACAGACCAAGATCTTATATATTGTTTCTCTCTGGCTGTACAAACACTGAATTAAATGAATCAAACTCTTATTTTTTTGACATTTAAAAAAATTATATGTTGTTGATAGTATTACATATATCTCCCCCTTCTCATTAACCTCTCCCCCCTCACTCCCACACCACAGCATAAGTCTTCATCCCCTACTGTCTCTGTCTATTGGTTATGTTTATATGCATGCATCCAAGTCCTTTGGTTTACCTCTTGCTTCCACCCCTTCTACCCTCCCTTGCCTTCTCTCTGAGGATTGATGGTCTGCTCAATGCTTCTATGTCTCTGGATCTATATTTGTTCATCAGTTTATTATAATCCTATATAATAAAAGTATAATATGCTAAGTTTCTGACTGATCAGTTGTCCAACCAGTGGCTATAGCACATATTGACCACCAGGGTGCAATTCTCTGACTGGTATGTTAGCTTGCTGCTAGGTCCGGCCAATTGGGACTGAGTTAGAGACCACCTTGGAGCTATCCTGTGGTCCTTCCCTGGCTGACCGGCCAGCCCAATTGGCCCTGATTGACCTGGATTGCTGCCAGGTCAAGGTACTCCATCCATGCACAGGCCTCTAGTATTTATCATAAGTGAGATTATGTGATATTTATCTTTCTTTGATTGACTTATTTAGCTTAGCATAATGCTCTCCAGGTCCATCCATGCTGTTGTGAATGGTAAGAGTTCTTTCTTTTTTATAGTAATACAGTATTCTATTGCATAGATGAACCATAACTTTTTAATCCACTCATCTGCTGATGGACATTTAGGCTATTTCAAATCTGAGTTATTGTAAATTGTGCTGCTATGAACATAGAGCCACATATATCCTTTCTGATTAGGGTTTTTGGTTTCTTGAAATATATTCCCAGAAGTGGAATTACTGGGTCAAATGGAAGTTCCATTTTTAATTTTTTGAGGGAACTCCATACTGTTCTCCACAGTGACTGCACCAGTCTGCATTCCAACTAGCAGTGCATAAGGGTTCCTTTTTCTCCACATCTTCTCCAGCACTTGTCATTTGTTGATGATGGCCATTCTGATAGGTGTGAGATGATACCTCATTGTCCTTTTTTTTCTTTTCTTTTCTTTTCATTGTGTTACATGTGTACATATCTCCCAATTGCCCACCCTCTCTCCCAGGCATACCCCAACCCCCCAGTATCTATGTTCATTGGTTATGCTTATATGCATAGATACAAGTCCTTTGATTGATCTATCTACCCCACCTCTCCTTAATCTTCCTGCTATAATTTGACAGTCTGTATGATGCTTTACTGCCTCTGTATCTATCCTTTCGTTCATCAGTTTACAATGTTCTTTATTATCCACAAATGAGTGAGATCATGTGGTGCTTCTCCTTCATTGATTTGCATCTCTGGGATGATTAGTGACTTTGAGTATGTTTTCATATGTCTCTTGTCCTTCTGTATGTCTATATTCAAAAAGTGTCTATTTAGGTCTTTTGTCCATTTTCTTTATTAGATTGTTTATCTTCCTTTTGTTAAATTATATAAGTATCCTATAAATGTTGGAGAGTAACCCTTATCGCAGAAAACATTGGCAAATATGTTCTTCCATGCAGTGCTCTCATTGTTTTGTTGATGGTTTCTTCTGTTGTGCAGAAGCTTTTTATGATGATGTAGGCCCATTTATTTATTTTCTCCTTAGTTTCCACTGTTCTAGGAGCCATATTGGTAAATATATTGCTACAACATATATCTGATATTTGTCCGCCTATGGATTCTTCCAAGATTTTTATGGTTTTTGTTTCTTCCTTATAACTCACTCCTGTGGTTTCACTCTCAACTGTTTCTTTTCTTTCTCTCTTCTCTCTACCCCCTCCTTTTTTTTTTAGTATAAACACCCATCTAACAGCATATGTTTTTCATTATCATATCCTGATGCATTTCTTGTTAAATGCAAACTTCCTATTTTAAAACATTTTTTAAAAAGTCTATCATGTTATTGCTCCCTCTAAATCATTTGTTCAAAAGCTACTAGCTGCTGTTCACTAAGCAAGTCCATGTGTTTTCTTTGGTTTAGGAAGTTTCTGGTAACAGCATGAGGTTTAAATTCAGTTTCAGTGGATCCTCTTATTATGAAAATTTCAATAATTCAATCCTTTTTAATATCTTTGAAACTTCCATTTTAGCACAGGAAACATAAAATCAAAATAAAACAGATGTTTCTTCATCTGGCAGAAGAAGTATTTGCCACATAGAAAGAAAGTCATTTAGATCAGAAAGATAAAAGTATAAGAATTTTCATAGATAATTTAAATTTCCCTAACCAACTCATTCAGAAAGGTATTACAGAAATAATATATGGACATAAATTATTTTCTCTGTATTACTAGAAAGAAAGATACCTGCAGGGTATTCTAAATTAATTTCCATATCTGATATCCTATAAATGTAAGATAAATTGTTATAACAATGTAAGGCATGTGGGTAAGCTTTTATATATAAATTAGAGGACTGGTGCATGAAATTCCTTCCTGGGTACAGTGTCTAGGCCTGGCTAGTGATCAAAGCATGAGCATCAGATATGGAAGAGCAGGCCCCAGCTGACCTCTAAGCCCTGGGAAGCAACTGGGCTCCCAGGCCCTCACATGCCCCCCTCCACCTGAGTCATTGGGCCCCTACACAGCTTTCTCAGTGCATGGTAGCCAGGCAGTGGTCCTGCCCCTGCTGCTGCTGGTCACCCTCTGAAGGATGATTGGCAGGGTGTTTGGGCCCTGCTTGCATTGCCTTGGCCTGGCACTACCCATTCACCTGCTTCACCATCCCGCCACAGTCCCATTCTCATCAGTGCCCATTGGGGTCAGCAGCACCTCCACTGCTGCCTGCTGCCAGTGCCACAATGCTGATGCCTGCCATGTTCTGTGGCACTGCCTGGTGGTCAGTGCATATCATAGCAAGCAGTCAAATTCTTGGTCTAGGGGACAATTTGCATATTAGGCTTTTATTATATAGTATGAAGATTAGAAGATCCCCAGGATTAGAATATGTTGCATTAGATTCCTTGGATGGAACTGATAGAAATTTGATGAAAATAAGAAGTGTATTTCAAAGGAACTACTAAATTGATAGGTATTTTGAAATTTCCTAAATATTGTAAATATTTTCATTTTATAGAAATAATGAAAGCATATTACACAAAACGAATAAAAATATTAATTAAAATACTGAACTTTGCATAATGAGCTTCAAAGAGAAATGACACTTGTTGAGGGTTAGAAACAAATAAAAAAAATCAAAAGCAATACCCAGGCTTTTTGTACTTTTCTATGGTAATCCAAAAGGTAGAGAATACACATTTTTCTCCTCTTAATTATACATATACTACAGGCCCAGTGCACGGATTTGTGCACCTTCAAAGGGACTGTGAGCTGTGAGCTTGTGGTGGGCACAGGGGCAGGTCTCAACCCATCCTCCACATCCCCACCTGGCCCTTCCTGGGGTGGCCCACAGTCCTGTCTGCCAGCAGTCCTGCTCCCACCACTGCTGTTCCCACACGCTGACAGCACCAGTGCTACTTGCACCTGCTGAGGGTGCAGAACGATTGGGGCCTGCATCCGCAGTGGGTGCAAGTGGGGCTAGCACTGTCAGTGGGTGTGAGCAGGGGGAGGTGGAGAAGCCCGCAGGGGTGATTGGAGCTGGAAGCCACTGCTCACATCCACTGATGATGCTTAACAATTGGGGACAGAGCAGGGCACTGGCAGCAAGTGAGAGTGGCAGCTCTGGTACCAGCAGTGGGTGTGACCACCTTGCAGGACCATAGTGCATCAAGCAAAGAATTTTCAGTAACCACCAGACACTCACCTGATGATAGGGACCAGGGCCTCTCTTTGGTCTAGCATCCCCGCTCACCTGTTCCACCATCCTGCTATAGCCAATGCCTGCCATGTTCCATGCACACCCCCTGGTGGTCAGCACACATCATAGTGACCAGTTGTTCAGTTGTTTGGTTGTTCTGCCTTTTGGTCTATTTGCACATTAGCCTTTATTGTATAGGGTTATATATATATGTGTGTTTGTATATATATGTATATATATATATATGTGTGTGTGTATATATATGTATATATATGTATATGTGTATATATGTATATATATGTATATATATGTATATACATATATATAATTTAGATTACATATATATAATTTATAAATATTTTATATAGTGATGATCAACCACTGAGCCACACAAGCTGTGCAGTAAATGTTTTTGTTTAACACATTTGTAATTTCATTTTTATTTTGGTTTGCTTTAAAGAAACCATTATCAGTTATATATTTTAAATAAAATACTAGCATTTAGTGTAATTTTCAACAGAAGATACCAATGTGGCAGAGACTTATAAATAATATTTTGGCACAACTTCTAATTATCAAATTTTATCTGAGATATATTCAATCTAGTTGCCAAGAAAGTAATTATTGCCTTTAAAAACAGGGAACACAATTAAGATGGTCCATAAATCCACCAGAGAAAAATGGATTTAGATTTTAACCTCTTATGTCTTGATTGGTTAAAATGTTTCATTTCTTTACCCTACTCAAATTCATTAAAATGTTTATGCAACAGGGATATCAACATAAATCTACATGAGAAATTATATGAAACAGTAACAATTTAGTCTTCTCCGTGAGTCATGTCAATATATATCAGGCTAACCATCAAATGCTTGAAATAAGGAAACATAATTGGCAACGTAATTAAATGTATTATCATATTGGCTACCTTTCTAAGTTAACTAGAGGCCTGGTGCACAGGTGGGGTCCGTTGGCCTGGCCTGTCTGAAACTGGCTCTCTGACCACCTGCAGGGTCCCAGATTGTGAGAAGGCAGTTCTCAGGTGATTCACCTCAGAATCGAGCTCCCTCCTCTTTGGTTCTGGGTGCATCACCCAAGAACTGTTGCTGCCAAGTGACCGTAGCTTGGCAGCTCCTATGCTGAGCGTCTGTCTCCTTGGTGGTTATGTGCATCATAGCTACTGGCTGGTTGACCTGTCACTTAGGCTTTTATATGTATAGTTAATAACTTTATACATCTAAAAGGATTAAGCTTAAACATTTTTATTGATCATTATGATTTCATGTCATATATACCTTCATATATGCATGTTAATATTCTTATGTATTTTTAATTGCTTAAATATATTCATTATCTCTGCACACAATTTATAAGTCTGTATAAAACTGACCAATTAAATTAAGATCCGTTTGATAGGATATACATTTTCAATTGCTTTATTTTTAAACTTCTAAATAAATATTCCAGAGTTCTATTTTTCAGATTAAGAGTTTAGAAGACTGTAGTTTGTGACAATTGTGGGAGATAATGCAGAGAAGGAAATAAACTTGAGCAGACTTTGTTGGTTTTTATTAAGTCTGAAAAAAAAAATGGAAACAAGTGGGATTTTGACTTTATAAGCTATGGGAAAAACAACATAACTTCGTGCTAGTATATTTTATAATAGCCTGGAGTGATTTTTCTATTTGTATTTTATTATCTACTTGTATTACTAGAAAGAATGTCCCTTTGGTCTCTAAAAGGTAATGTTAAATGTAGCTTCCTTGGAGAAAAGTGCTTCTCTTGTTCTTTGGGAGTACTTCTGAATATCTCATTTGAAGGAAAAATGAATTTGTCCAAGTTGCTTTTATTTGTTCAAAAAAGATATACTATAATTTCCAGTTTATAAGCCTCTCCAAATAAGTCAGGCTGGCCATAGTCAGTATATGTAATGTCAACATCAAATATAAAATAGCCAGTTATTTTAGCAGCAAAGTCAGTTTAT
Source organism: Lasiurus borealis (assembly GCA_004026805.1). Classification (NCBI taxonomy): domain Eukaryota; kingdom Metazoa; phylum Chordata; class Mammalia; order Chiroptera; family Vespertilionidae; genus Lasiurus; species Lasiurus borealis. The sequence continues at coordinate 7,354 of PVJN01052573.1, read as the reverse complement.
TCAGGATTAGCAGAGAATTGCAATTGGGGACAAGCAAGGTATTGCAAACCAGAGTCAAGTTCAAAGAGACAAAAAGAAAGGTTACCTTTCATTAGGTTTCAGGATACAATTGTGGAGGGTTTGTTTTGAACAAAAGTTCAGTGTAGAATAAGAGTTTGAGGTTGTGGTAGTTTCTTGTTTGTTGTGAAAGGTGCTTGGTGCACTGCTGAGACAGGGAGGGATCTTCCTTCTTTGCTTACAAGCAAGAGGTGAAATTCCTATGGGAAACATTTCCTCCTTTGTCAAAATAATTCTTTTCTTCCCTCTTCCATATTGCTAGGTAGAGGTAGCAAGGAATAGCTAGTGGGTGAGAGCTTCCCCTTCAGGGCTTCTAAATTCAATTTTAAATGAGGTTTCCTTTGTTTTTACAGGAAATATGTTAGAAATTAAATCCCCAAACACACACACACACACACACACACACACACACACACACATAAAAGCTTTTATAATTATATGCACCACTAGAAAACAAAATTCAATGAAGTGGATTTAAATATCTAATTGTTTAAATATCTAATTGGCTTTTTGCAACAACTCAGGAATCAAGCAGTATCCCATCTAGTGAACAGAGAGGGGCTCCAAGGAATTGGATAAAACTGGGGAAGGTTTTTATAGGAAACTGGGAAGAGTAAGAAAATTATTAGCAAGAGAAAATAAACAATTATTTAAGATAAGATCACTTATCTTTGCTGGTAGGGCTGCAGAGATCTTAGCAGGCAGATTACTTCAAGTTGATCAGAAAGTCTCAACTTTAAACTCCACTTCTGGTAGGGACTGAAACTGTAACTGTCTTGGTTTGTTGTTTTGGAAGCAAATAGCGCCAACTTGGGCAGGTTTCTTTTTTAACAATACTAAAGATTTATTTTGTTAGTAAAGTATTTTAATAATTTTATTTTCATTGAAGTATTTCTATATTGTAGAGCTTTAATCTGTACCTAAAATTATTTTCCAGACCCATATATATAGAGAGAGTTTAATGTAGTCTTTATAATATGAATTTCAATATATAAAATCAAAGTTAAAATGGGACAGTATTTGGAAACCTTCCAATTTTTTTAATAGTTCATGATTTTTAAAATTAAATTCTATTATGTTTAAGTAAAAATATACATCTATTTTCAGCAATATTGTGTATAAAAATATAACAAATTCTTTTTCAGCGTTATTAGTTTACTTGCATGATTAATTATGTAAGGACAAACTTAGATAAAGAATAATGTAAAATTAATTTTACTCTCAAATATAAATAGGAAATTTCAATTAGTAATGTTTCCCAATAGAAACATACCTTTATAGGTATTTATAATCAAATCACAAAAAGCTTATCACAATAATTAAGGATTAAACTAATGACAACCATGTGATAAAGGCCAGAGGGAGGGAGGGGCTAGGGCTAGGTAGAGGTGGGCAAAGGTGAGGGGAATGAGGACATTTGTAATAGGGTCAACAATAAATAAGCAAGCAAGTAAATAAATAAGTAAATTTTAAATCTATATAAAGAAAATTCTGATAGAGTGAAGAAATGAAAGAGTCACTATAATCAAGCTGCTGAATTACCTAAATCCAGTAAGTTGAATTATGAGAAAAATATTATATTCTTGTATAAACTAACCTGAGAACTTAAATTTCTGAACCTTCCTTTTCTGCATCATTGCCTGGTTATACATCAGACATCCAAATAACTTTCACATTACCCCTGACACACTCACACTTCCAGACAACCTGGCATCCATTATCCAGACCACGGAACATGACAGGACTTCTTGGTGCCCACTTCCAGGCCACTTTGTATCAATCATCCAGAAAACCTGATATCTAATTGATCTGAACCAATATTATGGCAAAGAATGCAGAATTAATTAATTTTAAGAATGTACCTTTTACTATAAGAAAGTTATGATCTAAAATCAGGAACTTTAGAAAAAGTTTCTATGTTAAAATACTTTAACTTTTCTTTCTTCTTTGATACACTTCGGGATTTTTGTCTAGCTGTGATTATGGTTTGCAAATCCTAAGGTCCTTGACTGAATCTTTATCAGTCATTTCTACCCAAAGCCTCCTGATTTATTTTTGCCCAGTTGAAAATTCTAACTCTGCGTGTTATTTATTAAGGAACAAATTTTTTTTATACAAATCAAATCTCCATGCTTTACTGTTTTGCTTATAATTATAATTTAAATTATGACTTTTTTCTTTATCCTTACATTATATTTAAGTCACTTCATTCTAGAGGATTGGCTTGCATTAATACTTTTAAGTAAAACATGCTAAATATCTGTAGCCATGTTTCTCTTCCATTTTTTGGCTTTTTATTCTGTTCTGATTCATTTCCTATTCATATGATATATGAAAGAATGAAGACTAATTATAATATATAGGTTGTCCCATTAATATATGTATGCACTGTAACAGCTGGTAACTCAATTTTGAAAATGAAATGTATTTTAATAGATACTGCCTTTATAATTATTCAAAGTATGTATATACATTTTTAGGGGGATACCCTATATATAGTGTTACCATCCAATCTTTGGTCTTGTTCAAGTTAGTCTTCAGTAAACCTATTTAATTTTGCTTGTATGAGGAAAGATTAGTAAGGGAATGTAATAATTAAAGTGGTTATTTAAAATTAAAATGAGATTCCAAATAGTGAGAAAAAGTGATAGTAAATCAAACAAACACACACACACACACACACACACATATATATATATATATATATATATATATATATATATATATACATATACTTAGTATGAAATGAAAATGATACTATATCAATTTGCAAATTTTATTCTATGATAGCTCAGTTTCCTACTACCATATATAATTTAATTGTAAAAACCCCATTGAATATTTTAGCTCAAAAGATTATTGGGGGGAAAAAATCATCTAGTTCTATATAATAAAAGGCTAATATGTAAATTGTCCCCTTGGGAGTTCAACCAACCCAGAGTTCAACTGGTTGTTATAACAAGATTGACAACTAGCGGGTGGCAAAGAAAAAATCTGGCAAGGAAGGCCCAGATTGACCCAGATCAATGTCCAGGACTAGGGACCCTACCTCTAGTATAAAATAAAATTATAAAATGTTGATTAATAAGTAAAAGAAGTATAGCTAACTCAATCAGTGTTGCACAGTGGTTCAGTGTGGACCTAGAAATCAGAATGTCAAGATTCAATTCCCAGTATGGGGTGTGTAAGATTCTCTCTCATCATTGATGTTTTTATCTTTCACTAGCTCTTCTCCTCTGAAATTAATTAAAAATAAATTAAAAAGTGGAAATATAGCTAAATATAATTTGATTATTAAGTTATATGGTCAAATAAATCAGAATCCAGAAATGATGAGAAGCTTGAGTTCACAAACATCAATAAATTGCAGTACATGCTAAGACCTTGATGGTCATGTCTTTTACCTGAGTCACAAATTGTCTGTATTTTAGCTTCTTCACTTTATTTTCTATCTCTTATGTGTTAGCTAAAGCTATTTATAGATAAAGCAATCATAAAATAACATATGCATATAAAGATTACATTTCTAAACGTTAGGATCAAGTTGTAGATTATATAATACTTTCATGTGACCCTTACTCCTAATGTCCTCAATGTGTTCATTCTAAGAGGACATTCTCATACGTAATCACAGAACAATTAATACCAGGAGACTAATACTGATACAACATTATTATCTAATTGGTAGTCCATCAAAAGAGGTGGAATTCAGGATTAAACAAAAAGGATCAGGAAAACGCAAATCAAACTATGAGACAATAGAATTGAAATTTCAAAACTTTAAAAAGATTTCTTACATTAAAATATCATTACGAATACATTTAAGTCTCTTCATTAAAATAAAAATGAGAATAAGCAGCTTCTTAATTTTTAAATCAGTTTTCAAGAACTATTTTTTGGTATAATATCAGATACTTTGTAGCTTCCTCATATTTCCACTGAAGAAAAAAGCATATCTAAATCTGTAATGTCTCAATATTCCCATCTGTGACTCTTCCTATCTCATGAGTGTGCATAAATTAATAGATATATACTTTTTCATAGATGGAAATTTACTGAGCCTTTGGTAGTTACCCAGCAACTAAAAAAGAAAGGGACTTGACTGTTAACTCAGTTATATCTTTAACCAAATGGTCTGTCTGAAGTCCTTTATGATTTCATTGCTATATTTATTCCACCAAAGGAAATTAATCTCAGAATAATTCCAATGTGCTTTATAGCTATAGAAAGAACTTAGTGATTTTTATGTTATCTGTACATAATTCATGAGTATAAAACATGTTTACTTTTTATCAATAATGATTATACTGCTTAAGTTAAATAGTATAAAATTAAACAAGTCAACTACCATTTATTCAAACTAATTTAAAAATCAAGTAATTCCTCAAAATTTTACATTTTAAGGATTTTGTAAATATGAAGTAATGCACTATTTAGATATTTAGATATTATTTCACTTTACCTCTTTAAAAAACTATCTCCTTAGAAGCCATAACAAAACAAGACTCAAAAACTCATAATCATCCTATGTTTGTACAGTCAATAAAAAAAATACTTTACCCTTTCATAAACTTATTTTTCTTTCTCAAGATGACTTATCTTATGGAAATCTTTACTTTCTCCTTTGGGTAAGTTAGAAAACAGGATCCCTAAGTTAGACACTATACAAGCAGTAACTGAAGAATCATATTGCTGACCTTTTAAGGAATCTTGCTGTGCTTATAGAGGAAAAAAAGAAATTTTGATAATAAATGGGAATTAGAACACTAATATATCATTAAGTAATATTTTAAAAAAGTTACCACCACATAAAACAAAACAAAACAAAACAAACAAAACAAAACAAAAAACAAGCAAATAAACATCCCACTTGTTTTGGAATATATATCTAATTTCTCCAGTTATAACATTAAACTATTAGATAAATTTCATGTTCTGATATGCAAGCTCATCAGGAATGGTTTAGAATCAGATACATTTTATCTTATGGAACTGGGAAATTCTATTTTAAAGGGCATGATATTAAAAGCATTTAAAAGTTGTTTTTCACTATCAAGAACATGTGCAATAATAATGAAAAGAACTGACAAAATTCTGGACTTACCAAGAATATGTAAACGAATTAGCAAATGGTTTTTTAAATCCAGATTGACAGGAACATGCTAATGATTATGTTCTGACTACTAGAGATTTCATTATAATTTACATCCTCAGTATGGGTGCTTGCAAGCCAAGAGAGCTGTAACATTTCAGTTGAACAGTGCAAGCTCTGTGAGCAGTCTTTTCAAGTGTGTGCTCCACATCTTTAACATGTTAACTGTGTACATACATACAAGTTACCTAAATTTCTACACCTCAAAAATGGACAAATAAAATTGGTCCTAATGTATGGAGTAATTTAAAATTCAATCCTAAAACAAATCAAGTACATTTTATTTGAATTATATATTTCCATAAAAGTTTTTTTTTGCTAATTATACAGGATGATATATTACTGATAAATATAGGCAAATTAGGAACAATAAAAGAAAATTATATATTTAAGAAAAATTAACTATACTTTAAATGAAACAATTTGTGCTTTCAGAAACACTATGAGATATTCACAATAATTTAAATATTAAAATAATGCATCTCAGTTACTACTTACTAAGATCTTGCAGTGTTTACTAAGTATTTATGTGTTATTATAAAAAATACTTACAACAAAACTATTGGATAGATATTATTATTCACATTTTTAAAGGTAAGAAAACTGTACATCAGAGAGTTTATATTGTTTGTCAAATCCAATTTAGCTCATAGGGCATAGATCAAAGATCCTAAGCCCTTTCTATTTGAATCTAAACTATTTGAAAATGTTTCTTTTTTTTCTTGCAAATTATTGTTTTCATTAAAAAGGATTTTATATCTTATGAAACTGTTCTGTCTTCAGCAGAATACATTTTGCATAGTCTTAATTTACCATCTCTGGTTTTAGAATAAGTAGTCTCTTTCTTTTAAAAAAAAAATTTTTTTTTAAGTAGTCTCTTTCTTACTAGTGTTTCTCCAAAGAATATTGGAGAAAAAATATTTTTCTTCCATGTGCTTCTCCAAAGTTTAAACATGTTAAACAGCAAGTAGCTTGAAGACTAAGCTTTTAAAAAGTATCCTTTTTTTTATTTTACTTATAACTGTAATAGACAAAAAAGGCTTCTTACAAAACCTTCACTGAATTTATTTCAACATTAAAATAGATTACTTGATTTCCCTTCAATACTAATGTCTTGTGTATAAATAGGTAAGCACACATTCTAACTACTAAACAGCCTGTACTATAAGAGGAAAATGATCAGGAATTCTCACGCAGTTATACTAAGAAATTCTGGACAATCCCGGGAAGGAAGAAAAGAAAAATTGCTGGTCTTTTACCAGTTCCAATGCTTCCTTAATCTATAAACTTATGTCCTAGGTAAACTGTTAGTAGAGAGTATATGAAACAAAGATAATATTGTTCCTTTCTCGTGGAATCACTTATGTGAGTTAGAAAGAGAAAAATGAACTAACCATGAAATCGTCCATGGTGTTAAATCTAATACTGTGTTATGAGAAGTTCTTCAGGCTTTATATTTTGCAATATCTTATAAAATAAGCACAGGAGGGCCATCTATACCAATATTATGAGAGTCAGGAGCCTTAAAATTACCCTTTCTTTGATAATGACTAACATTTTTAAGTAAGACATATTTTTAATGATAAACTGGAAAAATATCAAGTAACGTTCAGACAAAATAAATAAAATAAGCAAAACCATGAAGCTAAGACTTAAGAAAGATAAGCAGCAGCCTTTGCTCTCAGGGCATTTCCAAAATGAGTGAAATTGAAATTTAGTGTTTAAGTCCCACGAGATGTGAAGAAAAGGAGACAAAACTCTGGGCTTAAGTGGGAAATCTGACAGGAATCCTACCTCTGTGAATCTGTGATCTCAAACAACCTGCTCTTACTGTGCAATAAAAGAGAGCTACACCTTCTAAGAGGAGGCTAAGACAAATCAATTATAAAATCTAGTGCCGGGTAGCAAAAAACAAAAACAGGTATTTTGCTAAGACTTTAGGTCTATAAACACACACAAAACCAAGGTAGTCAGACAAAGGTCAGGCTGAGAATTTATTCACCAAATTAAAATACAAAAATATATTTTAAAATATATTTTTATTGGTTTTAGAAAGAGGGGAGAAAGAAAAAGAAAGAGGAGAGAGAGAGAGAGAGAGAGAGAGAGAGAGAGAGAGAGAGAGAGAGAGAGAGAGAGAGAGAGAGA